>VONZ01001488.1:0-135432 GCA_012976165.1 Labeo catla
ACAAGCAAGAGTCTGGGGTCACCTGAAGAAGTTCAGCACATGCTCCCAAGGCTGTAATTTAGGAAGGTATGAATGAAGCTCGATTGCGCAGCATGACAGCTTAATTAATGACTTGACATGCATGAGTGGCAGAAGAGTTTGGCTTGGGAATGCAAGCGTTGCGTTTGCCATGGCGAGATGAGAAAGGTACTTGTTAATTATAATAATATGGGATTTTGGTTTGCTCGATAAATTGTCCCACAGGTGGGAGAGACAATAGCAGATGATGCAGCTGCAGGCCATGATGGGGAAATGATGGCAGCGGGGAAAAAAGGGAAGACAAGCAACTCATCACACTAAAACACCCAACTGGAAGGTAATTGCACATCAAAGATAAGAACATGGTGCTGCGAGTGAGCTGAGGGATATGCGTTTTCAGACAGCTGCGCGAGAGTCAACAGAATTTCCAACTCTGATCGGATGAGGCGAGACTCGCTTTTTCAAAGAAACCTCACTGCTGTCATGTCGAATTATTGTTTATTTTGCTTGAATAACAAAATTTGCACTTTCTTACATTTGAAGATTCCATCCCTCACAGGGTTGGGCAAAAATCAGAATTTATTTTTTAATCAGCTTCCTTTTAATTCATGAGTTAGAATCTGAATAGCGTTGACCTAATTTCCTGAACAGCAATTCAAAGAAACAGTCACACAACAGAAGAATTTCATTAGTCCAACATAGATTTTCGCAGTAAAACATAATTAGATGATTAAATCTGACTAATTAGACATATTCTTCTCAACTAAATTCAGTACTGTCAAAATAATTAAAGGGGATATCGGATGCAAAATTCACTTTTACATGGTGTTTGCATATACATGGTGTCTTAGCAGTGTGTAGACACAACCACCCTACAAGGATAAAAATCCATTCACTCCATTTTTTTTAATCCCCAGAAAAACTAAACACCCTCAATTATCAAGCTGTTTTGATTTTCTGAGCAGTGTGACGTCATATTGCTCTGGCCCCGCCCAGAGCCACAAGCTGCATTAGCATATTTCCGCTCTCAGCCAGTGGTACACTGTCCACTATTTTCTCTGTGCTTGAGCAGCTGTAGCGACAACAATGTCTCATAAGTAATGCAGGTGTTTTCTAGATGGATGTTAACCCCTTAGCGTTCCTGTCAAATTTGACTCAATGGAAAATGTCCTGCAGGTGGACGCTGGAGCTCTAAGGGGTTAAAGGCACAATATGTACGTTTTTGCCACTAGAAAGTGCATATTCAAAACAAACAAAGAAGTCTGATGACGTCATGATTAAGTGTGGAATCATGGAAGTTGTTGTCTTCATCCCCACAGCCGATGCAATCCGTCGTGATTCGGGCAGAAATCATGTTCATGGATGAGCTAATGTATTAAAGACTTATTAAGGTCACTGTAGTATAAAGCAGGGTGGGGCTGAAAGTCGTGGAAGTGAAATGAGGCTGCTGGAGCAATTGCTAATGAAGGACGAGCAACAATACATGGCTCGAAAGCAGCAAAGCCTTTATTATGCCACAGTTGACCACTTCTGCTTCTTCCGGTCCTGCGTATGTGAGGTAAAACAGCACTGTTTTATCATACTAGACACATTTGGGTGTGTTGAAAGTTGTGTTATAATGCTACTCTGTGTGTTCGTCGCCTGTCTAATTAAATGCATGACATATTAAAGTGTATTCGAGGGTTCTATGTTTTCTACAAAATAAAAACTGAAAATCGAGAGTGTATGATGTCATTGGCAGGTGACGCAATGACACAGTCCAATACACTAGTTAAAATTCCTTATTTCTTTGGATTTAAATATTCTTTGAAACATTTGGGATAATGCAAGTACACAAGTCAGCTAAATATATAACACCATTCTAGTGTTTTTTGATATTTTACATATATACATATTGTCGTGCGCCGCTCCTCAGTGGCTCTCTCTGACCGGCATCAGCGGGAACCTTCGCCCGAGTTTTAACGTTCCTACCCGGACTCATTAGATTCACGTACCTAGGACTGATCACCGGTCCAGGTGTTGCTCATTTTCTCCCCTTTATAAACGGGAGGATCGCTCGGGATCCTCGCGAAGTCTTGTTTGCCCCGGCTGCAATTCTGAGCGTTTTCATTCTGTGGATTTACTGTTTATTACCTGGACTGTTTATATCGTTCGTGATTCCTGCTGCCTGCCCCGACCTTTGGATTGTTTATACCGTTTGTGATTTCTGCTGCCTGCCCCGACCATTGGATTGTTTATACCGTTTGTGATTCTGGCTGCCTACCCTGACCGTAAGCCTGTTTATCGTACTGTGTATTGTCTGCTCTACGTTACCCTGTCTGCTGTTATCGACCACGCCTGTCTGACCACGATTTGTTTAATAAACTGCCTGCACATGGATCCGCCCGCTTCAGACTCTTCATCACAGAAGACTTCGCCAACTCAGGATCCAGCGGCGGTATATCATCTCGCTCACGAGGTCTCACAGCAAGCATCGGTGTTGGCAGCACACCAACAGCAGCTCCAAAAGCTGACTTCCCTCACGGAGGAGCTCGTTCGTTCCATGCAGGCGCTCTCCGTAGCCACAGCGGCTCAGGCCCAGCCGACTCCCGCGCCCGCACTCATACCGTCAACCGCGCCGATGGCCACGGTCAACACACGTTTGTCGCTCCCGGACAAATATGACGGTACCGCTGGTAAATGTAAAGGATTCCTCCTCCAATGTACCCTCTACATCAACCAACAGCCCCAGTTTTACACCACGGACGATAGCAAGGTTTCCCTGATTTGTTCCTTGCTCACCGGGAGAGCGTTGGAGTGGGCCACGGCTATGTGGGAGGGCAGCCGGATGACCTTCCCGTCCTACCAGTCGTTTCTCCAGCAGTTTCGGGAGGTGTTCGAACACGCGGCCGGCGGGGAGGAGCCCGGAGAGGAGCTGCTTCGCTTAAAGCAGGGTACTTCCACCGCCGCTGACTACACCTTGAGATTCCGCACGCTGGCCGCTCAGACAGGCTGGGAGTCCCGACCCCTCAAGCTGATGTACCGACGCGGGCTGAATGAGGAGCTACAAGCCGAACTGGCGTGCAGGGATGAGGGGAAGTCCCTGGAGGAATTCATGGAGCTTGCTATTCGGCTGGATAACCTGATCCGGTCTCGACGTGGTAAACGCCCTGCGAGATTCCCTCTGCCATCACCCGAGCACCAGGAGCAGGAGGCCATGCAGGTTGGCCGCACACACCTCACGCAGGACGAGAGAGAGAGGCGCCTGCGGAACCATTTGTGTCTGTACTGCGGTCAGCCAGGACATCTGCGGGTTGACTGTCCCAGCAGACCATCGCGCCCTGAGCCCTCCCGGGTGAGTGACACTTCTCGTCTAGATGTTTTTGAGATCAGTGTAATATTAGGCTTTGCTGGTCGTAAAATAGAAACTTCTGCCCTTGTTGATTCTGGTGCTGCGGGAAATTTCATTGATGAATCCTTCGCTAAGACCCATAATCTTCCTCTTCTTACATGTGGACCACGCGTGGCGGTGGCAGCGTTAGACGGCCGTCCTCTGGGCTCGGGGAGAGTTCGAACCGTCACCAAGGAACTAGAACTCCAAGCCAGCTCCCTTCACGTCGAGAAACTTCGTCTGTTCACTATCCACACACCTAATCACCCCATCATCCTCGGTCTCCCGTGGCTGGAGAAGCACAATCCCATCATCTCCTGGTCCAACCAACAGATCCTGCAATGGTCCCCGGACTGTCGGGGTCGGTGCCTCAGGGAGACAACCCGCATTCGTCATCAGGTCCAACAGAGCTCACCTGAGGATTCATGCACTGATCCCTTACCACCTCCCTATCACGACCTCGAAGAAGCTTTCAGCAAGGAGAAGGCCACTCAACTTCCTCCTCACCGACCATACGACTGTGCCATTGAACTTCTGCCTGAAACCATGCCCACCAGGGGGCGTGTGTTTCCCCTTTCACAGCCAGAGACTGAGTCCATGAAACAGTACATTGAGGAGGAGCTCGCCAAGGGCTTCATTCGACCCTCCACCTCGCCGGCCTCAGCGGGGTTCTTCTTCGTAAAGAAAAAGGATGGCAGCCTGCGACCATGCATCGACTACCGCAGCCTAAACGAAATAACTGTGAAGTACCGCTATCCCCTACCTCTGGTACCCTCTGCTCTGGAGCAACTCCGCTCGGCCAGATACTTTACCAAGTTGGACCTCCGAAGCGCTTACAACCTCATCCGTATCAGGGAGGGAGATGAGTGGAAGACAGCTTTCTCAACTACCACCGGTCACTACGAATATCTGGTCATGCCCTTCGGATTGTCCAATAGTCCGTCCATCTTTCAAGCCTTCGTAAATGAGGTATTTAGAGACATGCTGCACCGCTACGTCATTGTGTACATAGATGACATTCTGATCTATTCCGAGAACCTGGAATCACACGTCACTCACGTCAGATCGGTCTTGCACCGCCTCATAACCCACAAACTGTACGCCAAGCTGCCCAAGTGTGAGTTTCACCAGACAAAAATCTCCTTCTTAGGCTACGTCATTAGCAATGAGGGGGTCACTATGGATGACAAGAAGGTGTCTGCCGTGGTGAACTGGCCGAAACCACGCACCATCAAAGATCTTCAGCGGTTCTTGGGCTTCGCCAACTTCTACAGAAGGTTCATTAGAAACTTCAGCCAGATTGCTGCCCCGCTAACCTCTATGACCCGTAAAGGACCTAGGACTCTCCATTGGACTCCCGTGAGTAATCAGGCCCTCCAGAACCTGAAGGACCGGTTCACTACCGCCCCAATTCTTCGGCATCCAGATCCTGAGCGCGAATTCGTGGTGGAGGTGGACGCATCCAACAGCGGGATAGGTGCCATCCTCTCGCAACGTCACGGTAACCCATCAAAACTGTTCCCCTGCGCCTTCTACTCCCGTAAGCTGACCTCCGCGGAGCGCAATTATGATGTCGGGGACCGTGAGTTGTTAGCTCTGAAGGCAGCCCTGGAGGAATGGCGGCATTGGTTGGAGGGTGCAAAGGAGCCCTTTCTGGTGCTTACTGACCACCGCAACTTGGAGTATATCCGTTCGGCCAAGCGACTCAACTCCCGCCAGGCAAGGTGGTCTCTCTTCTTTGCCAGATTTGAGTTCAAGATCACTTACCGACCAGGCTCCAAGAATGGTAAAGCAGACGCACTCTCACGCCAGCACGAGACTCATCAACCCACTACCTCAGTCGAACCCATCCTGCCAACCTCTCTCATTGTGGCACCCGTTCGATGGGATATTATGACCGAGATCACCGAAGCCCAGGCCGCAGATCCCAGCCCTGCCGAGTGCCCTCCAGAACGGGTTTACGTACCTGAGACCTTACGTTCACGATTGTTACACTGCATCCACGATACCCCCAGCGCAGGCCACCCCGGAATTACGGCCACCCTTGAATTGACCACCAATCGATTCTGGTGGCCTTCACTCAACAAAGACGTCACTCAATTCGTCAAACAATGCGCCACCTGCAACATTACCAAATCGTCACATCAACGACCTTCAGGTCTATTGCAACCTCTCCCCATTCCTCAGCGCCCCTGGTCTCACATAGCCATAGACTTCATAACTGATCTACCACCCTCCAACAACTACACTACTATTCTCACGGTCATCGACCGCTTCTCCAAGGCCTGCAGAATCATTCCGTTGGCCAAGCTACCCACCGCATGGGAGACGGCGGAGGCCTTGCTGAACCAGGTATTTCGTCACTTCGGAATCCCAGATGATATCGTATCGGACCGAGGACCCCAATTCACATCCCGAGTCTGGCAGGCCTTTTGTAACCAATTGAACATCAATGTGAGCCTGACCTCGGGCTACCACCCACAGTCCAACGGACAAGCCGAAAGGCTGAATCAAGAATTAATCCGCTTCCTCCGAACCTACTGCCACCAGAATCAGCAGGACTGGAGTCAGTATGTCATCTGGGCCGAGTACGCCCAGAACTCCCTTAAGAAACCAGCCACGGGACTCACTCCCTTCCAGTGTATCCTCGGATACCAGCCGCCGCTATTCCCTTGGTCAGGGGAACCAACCAGCCTCCCGGCGGTCAATTATTGGCTCCGCCGCAGCGAGGAAACCTGGGACACAGCTCATGTACACCTGCAACGGGCCATTCGCCAAACCACCACTCAAGCCAATCGTCACCGGCGACCCAACCCTGCCTATCAACCCGGCCACTGGGTATGGCTCTCCACCCGAGACCTGCGACTGCGCTTACCCTGTAGGAAACTCAGTCCTAGGTACGTAGGTCCCTTCAAAATCATTAAACAAATCACTCCTGTGTCTTACCGTTTGGAACTGCCCACTAACTATCGCATTTCTCCCACTTTCCATGTCTCCCTGCTCAAGCCCGCTGGTGATCCGGAAGGAGAGAGGGACCAGGATGAGGATGCGGCCCACCACGCCCCTCCCTTGATCATCGACGGCGTAGAGGCCTACCAGGTCCACGAGATCATGGACTCCAGGCGCCGAGGTCGGGTAATGCAGTATCTCATCGACTGGGAGGGTTATGGGCCAGAGGAAAGGTCCTGGGTGAACTCCCAGGACATTTTGGATCCCACCCTCATTACAGACTTTCACCGGGATCACCCGGAAAGACCTGCACCAAGACCCCGCGGACGACCTCGGCGCCATCTCGGGTCTCGCTTCAGGAGCAGCTCGCAGGGGGGGGGCTCTGTCGTGCGCCGCTCCTCAGTGGCTCTCTCTGACCGGCATCAGCGGGAACCTTCGCCCGAGTTTTAACGTTCCTACCCGGACTCATTAGATTCACGTACCTAGGACTGATCACCGGTCCAGGTGTTGCTCATTTTCTCCCCTTTATAAACGGGAGGATCGCTCGGGATCCTCGCGAAGTCTTGTTTGCCCCGGCTGCAATTCTGAGCGTTTTCATTCTGTGGATTTACTGTTTATTACCTGGACTGTTTATATCGTTCGTGATTCCTGCTGCTTGCCCCGACCTTTGGATTGTTTATACCGTTTGTGATTTCTGCTGCCTGCCCCGACCATTGGATTGTTTATACCGTTTGTGATTCTGGCTGCCTACCCTGACCGTAAGCCTGTTTATCGTACTGTGTATTGTCTGCTCTACGTTACCCTGTCTGCTGTTATCGACCACGCCTGTCTGACCACGATTTGTTTAATAAACTGCCTGCACATGGATCCGCCCGCTTCAGACTCTTCATCACACATATTGTGCCTTTAAGTAAACATAAGAATCTTCAACTTCTCTCCCCATTAAGCCACTGAGGATGCAGTGGATTAGTTTTGTTTCTGATGGCAACATGCCACTGAATACACAAAAAATGAAAGAAAGGGGCGGGGTAAGCATTAGCTTATTATTATTATTTAAAGAGACATGCACTGAAACAGGTTGCTGTGAACAGAGCTGTTTTTCACAAAGTGAAAAGGGTGTTTTTTTACACGACCATTGAGGTATTTTGCAGACATTTCATTTTAAGACACTAAAGAATCATACCAATTTGTGGAAAATGGACATCTGATGACCACTTGAATGGATCAAACAGATATTAATTTTGCTATAGAGCACCACAAAATACCCACCACAAAGTTTCTGCATAACTATAAATACACTGAATTAAAAATGTGTCAATTCTGTGAATGCTTTTATATACTGCAATTAAAACGTCTATATCTATGTAAACTATAAAATCGTCCTTCACCATAAAATGTAAAATATATAAAATGAACAACACATATACGGTATCGAAATACTTACATTTCAATCCCCCACAGTTAATATTTTGTAAAAAATGACTTTACTAACCTGCATCTCATTCAAACTAGCATCTTTGGAAATTCCTGAAGACTGTCCTGGATGATCTTTTTCATTATAGTAAATGAAACCTGGAGTCAAGTTTTGGACAAGGCTGCAAAATGACCATAAACATATAAAATAGGTAGTCCAAATGACAACATTCCAAATCTTCTATATGCAGAAACAGACCAAAATTTAAGCTATTATTCTGATCCTGATCATTGATTCAGTGATTTAACTGCAACATAGGCACATAGGAAACACGTGCCTCTATATACATTTCTGCAGAACTGGAAAAACGCACCTACATGTACGAATCACAGCAGTTTCCTGTTGAAATGACAAATTTTATTCCTTTTCACACAAAGTATGATTTACAGATACAGAGTTTTGATTAATAAAGCTTAATTTTCACACAATCAGAAATGCATATAGAAGCAAATATTTTCATGAGCCTGGGTGGGTTAACCCTGGGAAACAGATGAGTCTGAATTGTGAATGGATCACTCATTCATGTTTTATGAACTAAAGCAACCAATTTAAAATATCAAACTAAAAGTAACAATTAGTTTCTTAAACTGACATCGCTACTTCTCGCATGAATATGGACAGGATTTCCAGTGAATAATGAATTTCGGTCTGCTCCTCACATAAAGCTGCTATATGACATTTGAAGACTTTAAATATAGCACACACATCAACTACTTTATGATAACTTTATTTGCTTTTGCTGTCATTCTAAAGCTTGACAGCCCAAGTCTTCATCAGAATGTCTAAAAAGGAAAATTATGCGTTATAGATTTTAGACCTCATGATGAATTGAAAGCTTCATTGATGAATAAGTCAGTACTTCTCCACATTGCTCACTAGGCGGCTTGCAACCGGAGTTCACCCCGTCGTATGGCGAGGGCCGAACAGGGACCTAAAATCCTTTCAACCCCAGTCTGTTTACTGAAATCTACCTCCACAGCTTCAGCCCGAGCAAGATCAGAGCGCTGCTTTGATGTGTGTCATGAGCTGTGTACAGTCCCTCATCACAGGCAATCTGATAAGTGAATTATCTTCCCTCAGATCCAGACTCTGATAAGTGTGCAGTTACCGCACTCCAGGATATCATTTAACAGAGCCGAACCGCAGCACGCACACGGACAGGCAACATTAACAATCTGACCCAGCCATCTCTTCTGCTAACCTCTAATAAGAGTGTTTAAACAGAACAAAACAGATCACTCAATGAGTGATTATATGGCAGATTGGTCGTTTGAAGGAACCCACACTCCAGTAGAGGAAGTCAATGTGGCAAAGACCTGGAGCGGAGAGAAACACTGCTTTCAAAAGGCCACCATGTAAAGGGACGGTCATGCAGAGATGAAAGTGAACTGGGTTTCTGTGAAGACTCGCAAGGTTTAAAATGACCCTGCTAAAAGCAGCCCTGCCTTCTAGAAGAAACCGGCCTGTAACAGTGGGAAACCACACGGCTCAGCCTCACCTAAAGCTAAAGACAGGGGTCACCACTGGCTTTGTACCAAAACCCAACGAGCAGCCTTCCTGTTTACTTGTCTTCAGGCTACATGGGCAGCTGCCTTTAAAAGCAGCATCCTAACTCAGATTAAACCTCATTAGTGAGTCATTTGGAGCACTTGATAGTAACGCTCTACATGAGAGTGTGTCAAACAAACAGCACACCTGTTTGAAGTCCATGGGAGATTAGATCAATTGCTAACTGATAAAGTTATAACTGATACATTAGCATGTTGCTAAGCTAATTATGTGATACTTTAATTTGCATAAAATTGCCCAGCACTCACAAATGTTCGGGAAATCTCCTGTAAAGATGCACTACTTAAGATGTACTGCTTGGATCATATAAGTAGGTTAAAAACAAGCACTCTAGTTCTATAGTTCAGTTATATGCATTTAAAATTAATTCGAACTACATTTTCATTTGAGTTGCATGAATAATTTGCAGTTACATGCAGTATCTGAAAACATTACATTCAGTTTGAATTTAAGCATATATATATATATATATATATATATTCGTATACATCCTTGCTAGTAAGTACTCTTTTTAAATGTGTTTTTAAACATGGCATGCAGGACAAATGACTGTCAGACATACATGACACATTACCGCTGGGCACAAATGACACAGGGGGATAAACAGACAGAGAGTAATACAGCGTGAACACAAGAGCACACAATAACAAGCAATTTCATCATCAATTCGCAGAAGAACCCACCCAAGCACACCGTACACTGCAGTTTGAACACCAGTTACTGATAATAACAATAGCAAGAGGCCCTCAAGCTCAAAGATAAAAATAGACAATTACGGCAAATGCACAGTACTTTATTAATACAAAATTTGAACATGGTGTTTTACAAGAATAATTAGCTTGAGAATGGCTTTAGCCAATAGCTACTTTGATAAATGACAGAACTAGTCAACCCACCTGTTACAGATAAAACACTATAACCAGCTGTTCTACTAAAGAGACTCTTGCCTTGAGACAAATTGCCTTACGAAAGCATTCATACCCCTTCATTTTTTTTTTTCATGTTTCGTTGTGTTGCTATTTTACAATGCTTTAAATTACTTTTTTTCCACATCGGTCTACACTCCATACACCATAATGAAAAAGCACAAAACAGGTTTGTAACAACTTTTTGTAACAACCTTTGCAAATTAATTAGAAATTGCATAAGTGTTCATACCCTTTTCTGGGACACTTGAAATTTAGTTCAGGAGCATTCATACTGCTTGTAGATGTTACTACATTTAGAGTGGAGTTAACCTGTAGCAAACTAATTTAAATGAGTATGATTTGGAAAGGCACACACCTCTCAATAAAAGGTCTAACAGCTGAAAATGCATATCAGAGCAAAAAACCAAGCCTGTACGATCAAAAGAACTCCCTGTAGAGCTTAGAGACAGTATTGCGTCAAGGCACAGATCTGGAGAAGAGTTCAGAAAAAAAAAAATTCTGCTGCATTGAAGGTTTAGAGAAGCATGTAGCCTCGATTAAGAAGCTGAGAGTCACTCTAGTTGAGCTCCACGATCATATATGCAGATGAAAGAAACTTGCAGAAGGACAAACATCATTGCACCACTCCCGATCTGGGCTTTGTGACAGTGTGGCCAAATTCAATCCTCTCCTCAGTGAAGACACATGAAAGGCCACTTGGAATTTGCAACAAAGCACCCAAAGAACTCTCAGACTGTGAGAAACAAGATTCTCTGGTCTGATGAACCTCAATTCTAAGCGTCATGTATGGAGGAAACCAGGCACTGCTTATCAGAGTACCATCCCAACAGTAAAGTGTGGTGGTATCAGCTTCATGCTGTGGGGCTTTTTTTCAGCTGCAGGAACTGAGGAACTCATCAGAGGAGAAGGAAAGCTCAGTGCACCAAAAAAAAAATTCAGATAGCCTTAATTTAAACCCAGTCCAGAGCATTCAGAACCTCAGACTGAGTAAAAGGTTCATCTTCCAACAGGACAGTGAGCCTGCATACAGCAAGAGTGAATGTCCTTGAGTGGCTCTTGAACACAATCAAACATTTCTGGAGAAACCTGAAAATGTCTGCCAGCCCCCATCCAAGCTGACAGAGCTTGGGAGGTGAAAAGGTGAGGCAAAGAATGGCAGATAATTGCCAAATGCAAAACTTGTTACATCATACCCAAAAAAGACTTGAGGCTGCAAAGGTGCTTCAACAAAGTACTGAGTTAAGGGTATGAATACTTACGCAATTAACTTATTTTAGTGTTTTATTTTTAATACATTTGCAAAGTTGTCACAAATCTGTTTTGTGCTTTGTCATTATGGTGCATGGAGTGAAGATTGATGTGGAAATAGGAATTTAAAACAGTTTAACATAAGGCTCTAACATAATAAATGTGAAAAAAATGAAGGGGTATGAATACTTTTGCAAAGCACTGTAGAGATGTTTAGCATAATGTCCAAGCTGATTGCCAATAAAAGAATGAAAAAACTGGGTCTGTCAAGCTTTGAACCATAAAATCAGTCCAAATCCATAGAATTTGTGTAGTTGATGTAGCTTTGTGTGAGGAACACAAAGTCAGCTATAGTTTCCTATGAGACACTAACATGTTCTCAAAACTTTGGCTAATGTTCTAGCAAGGTTCTGTCAAAGTGATGAATGAACGTTATACAAAGTTCATGGAATGTTTAACTGGACATTTGCCTTGGATTTTGGACTGTTACTAACTGTTTGAGAATGTTCAGAGAACATTCAAATGTAACATTCCTATAATGTTTGCAAAAATTCTAAAAATGGAATGTTCCCTTAACGTATGCATAACCAAAAGAAATAAATAAAATGTTATTAGACATTAGACGTTTTGAATGTTAAGAGAACATTCAGAAATAGTGTTTTAATTACTTAACTAGAACATTAGCCAAAATATTCTCAAAACATATTTTTGTTAGCTGAGCCACTTGGCTCACCTCAGATTCAAACAACTGGTTACATCCATCTTGATCGCTATCAGAAAAAAATCTGAATTATATAATGTGAGAATATGGCACGAATAACTGAATCCACATAGATGAGCACCTCAGCTGAGACCTTGTGGAAAACAATCTTTTTATTTATTCCAGCCGGTTCACTTTCAGAACGAAGGCGGAAAAAGCGAGCGAGGAGAGCGTACACCCGGAGGGTGAACTTGAAAGAGATTAGACTAATTTCAAGCAAACAGAGCGACGAGGGAGCGCGGGTGTTATCTGGCTCTGAAGAGAGAACTTAAAACAGTCTGCGATACGGGGCAGAATTAAAGCATTATTAATTGCATAGGCGTATTAAACAGACCCCAGCAAGTGACCTCTTCTAATATGAGGGAAGCATGAGAACAAAATATGTCTTAATCTGCTCAGCAGTGCTTAGATAAATGTCAAGAGTATCTATCACCTCAATTAACCAAGCAGAGAAAGTTGTCAGAGTCTAATTCTCCTTGTGACAAGAGCCTGGCGTTAAGAGGCTCCCACTTCACTGAGCTTCACCGTTCTTGCTGTAGATTAATGCCCCTTCAGACAGCACAGCCAATAGCGTTTAGCCTCTCTGCCCGAGTGTACAGCTCACTCCCAAACACATATTCCACCTCCACTGTCCAATACCTGCCTCTTTCTCCAGCTGTCTCTTTTACTTCACTTCCCACAGCAGGAATTTCGCACAGGCAATATGTTTGTAATGATTGTTGGTTTTAACCAATATCTGTAGCACCTGGAGAAAGCTAGCTGTCTGTTGGCATTACATCTGGTGCATTTAGCCCTGGAAATGTGCAATCTGTAAAATGTACTTCATGGGTGCATGGGTAAATTATTGAGCCGAGTAATGATCTGGATTGAACTGTTTTGCAATCTGGTTTGCATTTTTGTTTTTATCAGAAAATCTGTGTTTTATCAGTAATACTTCTAATTGGCTATGTTAGTACCAAAAGGTTAGAATTAAAAGTTTAAAAAATGAAAAAAAAGGAGACATGCTTATTTAATACACATCAACACTTGTATTGTACTTGCTATTCCATTAAAACAGACCAATATAAATATTTTTAAAGCATAAACTACAAAACAAAACACAAATAGATATTATATTGCAAATAATAATAGTAATAATAATAATAATTCTAATAAAAGACAGCACAGTAGAGTTAAAAAGTTGGGTAGTAAGGATTTATTTATTTATGTATGCTTTTAAGCACAGATGTATCATTAATTGGATCAGTTTTCAGCAGCAACTGTTTTTAACAACTAAAAAAATACATCATAAAAAAACGTAATAATAATAATAATAATAATAACAAAATGTTTCTTATGCAGCAAATCAGCATATTAGAATGATTTTTTAAGGATTATGTGACACTGAAGACTGGAGTAATAATGCTGAAAATTTACAGACACAGGAAAAAAATGTATTTAATTTAAAACATATTTAAAAAATAGTTATCGTAATAATATTTCACAATAGTACTGTTTCTGCTGTATCAAATAAATGTAGCCTTTTTAGCATAAGACACTTTTTTCAAAAACATTTAAAAAATTTTACAGACTGCAAACTTTCGAATGCTAATGTATTTATTTTTGCAAGAAATATTTACTTTTATATCACTGTAAATGTATTATATGCATATTAACACTTTTTTTTTATTTGAGCCCCATTTTTGCAATATATTCATGTCTTTCCTTTTTAAAATACTAAAACTATTATAAATACTAAAAATTGTAAAAGTAATTTAAGTTTTTAAATAGTTGGGTAGTACGAATTTATTTATTTATTTATTTTTATGCACATGCATACAATTTTCACAGTATCACAGTTTCCACAAAAACAAAACAAAACAAAAAATAATAAATAAAAATAATAATAATAATGTTTCTTATGCAGAATATCAGATTACTAGAATGATTTTTGAAGGATCATGTGACACTGAAGATTGAAGTAATGATGCTGAAAATTCATTTTTGCATCACAGGAAAAAATATTTTAAAATGTATTCAAATAGAAAATAGTTATTGTAATAATAATATTACTGTTTATACTGTATAAAATAAATACAGCCTTTTTATGCACAAGAGACTCCTTTAAAAAAAAAGACCACAAACTTTTGAATGGTAGTGTATTTAATTATTTTTACATTTAATTTTATATCACTGTAAAGGTATTATATATGCATATGAAAACGTTTTTTTGGGATCTAAGCCTCATTTCTGCAGTACACTCCATGCTATGCCTTTCCTCTGCAGATGAATATGTTATACACAGCCTCTATGCAAAGTCGCAAAGGAATTTCTTCACCCATGAAGGCTTTCTCTCAGCTGTCTGCGGCCAGTGTGTGTGCCATATGCATTTCTATCCCCCCATTTAAGTACACACAAACAGATGGCAACCTTCCTTTACTGGAACCAGCATCACCATGTGTGGCCGACAGTCTACACCATGCAGAGTTTGATAATGCCACTCGCAAGGTTGCCCTCAGCACGGCATAGTCGGGTCCAGATTTACTACAAAACCAGCTGCCAATCTCATGCCAGAGGGGCCGGACACTGTCACCAAGCCATCATTTTCCAGAATAGCACAGCAAAACCAAAAAGAAGGTCAAAGCTGTTTTAAAAAACCCCACTGTACTCACCGCCTGGCGAGAGCGGTCCCAAGAGTAAAGAAAAGAAAGTACTAATTCATTTCCCTCTCAAAATTGCAATTAAAACTCAATTTGGTCACTTTGTAATGAGCACAAAAGTGGGGGGGAGAAACAGGAAGTGGAGTTAATACAATTTAGCAGCATAAAGAGGCCATACAAGTGGCCTAGTTTTTAACTGTGAGGATAGATTAATAAATCATGCTTTGTAATGGATTTGACTCCTGCAGCATTGTCATGACAACACTGCTTTGCATCCCATCCGTGCCCTCGACCACTGACCCACCTGCGTGCAATTTCTGACCGCAGCAAATTGAAGCGGCTGCGACATGACACTGCAAACGCTGACTGACACCAAGGCCGGCCTGATTTATCAGACTCTTGTAACAATACCAGATACAACCTTCGTTTCTCCGCCCGATGGCATATGAAGATTTATAACCAGGGGAGAGAAAAGTGTACAAGCTGAGGGGAAAAAAAAAAAGTCAATATGATTCTTTAGGGGGATGAATAACGATTTGTACAACACTGATCTGGCTGCAATGGATCAGTGTCTGGATATCATTCACCACCTTCAAGGAAGCATCACCTGAGGCGTATTGGAAAATTTCCTCACCGTTTTGAACCGCTCACCTCATTTGTATTCAGATTATATAAGCTCTCGCGTGGAAATACAGAGCGGGGCGCTTACAGAAAATCTCTTGTATCGCTTACGTTCTTTAAAAGCACTTAGGAGACGTCAGACGGCTGTCACGTTTTAAGTTTGTTGTCAAATTAAACGTCTTCTCGCAAAATGCTATCTCATGCCCTGAAGGCTTGATTCGAGCATAAAGCCAATATTGTATTTACTCTCACTTCGTTAATGTCTTTAGATTTATAGTCCTGCTAACAGTCGACTTTATATCACGATGATTTAAAGCAGCTGCAAATAACATCGTCAAGCGAGGTAGTAAATTTAAACGCCAGGCTATCTATTTTAGTAACATCACCTGGACGAGTCCCAGATTCATCCGGTGTCCACCTTGAAACTCCTTGAAAGATCGGCCCAGCGTTTGACAGCTCACTTCGACTTGTTAGCATTTCCTGAAATAAAATCAATGTTATTTTTGAACCTCTTCCTAAACGAAGCAGATACAATTCTGTCTGGAATTGACAGTAATGGTGTTTGAACACCCAGAAACCTCAGAGATGATTGAGCGCATGATTGATAGACAACATTTCAGACACTTTTCCAGTCAAGTTCATAAAGTTAACAAAATACTCCAAGCTATTTGAAATGGAATTACAGCGAAGAGGGAAAAATGAAGACAAATTACCTTCATCTGAGGAGAGAAGTTCCATAACAAAAAGGATCATTTAAATGACAGCTGCGATTATGCTGTAATCCACCCTCATATATGAATGCAGCGCTTTCAGCCTTCAGATTGACTCGTACAGTAGTTAACATCCAAAGTCAGCGTTAACTGCGTTCATCTGATTTGCTTAATGTAAAACATTTAGCCTGTGAATTATCATTCAGCCCCAATTATGCAGTCTGCATAGGGCATTAAATAAGAGAGGACCCATCACCATGTTGAACTACTGAAATGAAAATTGTGTAAACCTTGAAAACATTTTCTTAATTATGATAAAGTAATATCTAATTTCCTTAATTGCCTTGCTCTTTAATCACTGTCTTTACGAAGCTTAATTCACTCGTTTCTCCATTAAAGAGCATTGCCACACATTAAGTCTGGCAACATGTGTTTCTTCATCTGGGTTCCCTCTTAAGCGCACAGTGTAATTCAGGAGTATAGTAGCTAAGTTGCAATTTCCTGTAATTTAAGAGAAATGGCCTTTTCATTTTATCAGATCTTTATTTCCTGAGCAGACAGGTCTTTTCTCTAAGACGTTTGGTGGCAGCGGGGAGGGAAAAAAAAAGAGCTAAACTGAAAACAGCCCAGTAGCTACCAGCTCACCTTATTGCAATGAAGATTTTACTTCTGCAGTGTGTATACTCATTATTATCATTATAAAACAGTTTTATTTATTTATTTTTTTAATTTTTGCGTTTGTCAATTTTGTGTTTTTATCATTTTTATTTAAAAAAAACCCACACTTTTAGTTTTTTTAATACCTGTCATGTTTACATTTTATTTTAGTAATGTTTGTTTAGTTTAGGTGGGACTCTTGTAATGGACTTTTATATTATTATTTATATTAGTATCATTAAAAAAAAGGCCACACTATTGTAAATGAAGTGACACAAAACAAGCTGATGATGAATGATGGCCTGACTTCAACAAAAGAGGCCAGAGTTTCAGTTTCTATGAAGCCCCTTTTGGTATTTGTCTGATTAGAACTGCACATGTTCTGTTATATTATAGTAGTTAGTAGTTTGTTTGTTTGTTTGTTTGTTTGTTTTTAATGGGGTTCTTGAAATGGATTTTTATATTATTATTTATATTGTCATCATTCAAAAATTTGGGCTCAGCAAGATTTTTTTTTTAAATTAAATTAATATAATACATTAATAATAATACTTTCATTCAGAAAGGATGAATTAAATTGATCAAAAGTGACAGTAAAGACTCCAAAACAATCCATTGATTTGAACTTTCTGCTCATCAAATAATTCTAAAAAATAAATAAGTTATTTTCACAATTTTAGTTTGAGTAATTTTAGTATTTTAACTTCAACATATTTTATTTAAATAGGCAATTTCTAATCTTTCATTTTTTTTTTTTTTTTAATTTGGAAGTTTTCATCTAATATTTGGTCACACTTTATTTTAAGATCCAGTTTTCGCGATTAACAAATCATTAACTACGGTTTTTGCCTCAATAAACTCCTAATTTGCAATTAATAGTTAGTAAGATAGTTGTTACGTTTAGGTATTGTGTAGGATTAGGGATGTAGAATATGCTCATTTAAAATAGGTGCTTTATAAGTACTAATAAACAGCAAATATGTTAATAATAGGCATGCTAGTAAGTAACTAGTTAATAGTGAGAACTGTTCACTTTACTGTTACCTTATATTTTATTTTAGTTTAGTTTAGTTTCATTTCAATTAACAAAAACTATTATTAGAAATAAATATATTATATTAATATATTAATAATAATAATTTCATTCAGCAAGGATGAATTAAATTGATCAAAAGTGACAGTAAAGACTCACTTTTGTGACAAAAAAAAAAATCTATTTCAGGTCTAAAATCTATTTCAGGTCAAAATCTATTTAATTCTTTTGAACTTTCTACTCATCAAATAATTATTAAAAAAAAAGTTATTAGAATTATATTATTATATTATATTGTTGGAGTTATATTATTATAAACAGTTAGGCATGCTAGTGAGTAACAAGTTGATAGTGAGAACTGTTCTCTATACTAAAGTGTTACCTTATATTTTATTTTATTTTATTTTATTTCAATTAACAAAAACAATTATTAGAAATTAATATATTATATTTATATATTAATAATAATAATTTCATTCAGCAAGGATGAATTAAATTGATCAAAAGTGACAGTAAAGACTTACTTCTGTGACAAAAAAAATTCTATTTCAGGTTCTATTGCTGTTCTTTTCTACTTTCTACTCAAAATAAATAAGTTGTTTTCACAATTTTAGTTTGAGTAATTTTAGCATTTTAACTTCAACTAAATAGGCAGGTTCTAATCTTTCATAATGGTTATGAAAGATGTTTTTTTTTATTCTTTTATCTATTATTATTTTTTTTTAGTTTAGTTTTATTTCAGCTAACAAAAACAATTATTCAGTTAACAATACATTTTCATTTTTAAAAGCACTGTTTCTGATATCAGACTGAGCTTCGTATTGCTGACTTTTGTTAAATTCTGTGTGCTTTTATCAGCTTTATGTTAAAATGAAGCAGTATCAAAAGCGTGACTGCAATATTTTGCGTTTGTAAAACAGTTTGAACAGGAAGTTAATTTTGAGTGAATTACTTACAGAAACATTTTTGATCTATAACCTCACTATTTACTTAAACTAAATTTACACAAAATTTCTTGGTAGAGACAAAATATTTAAAAAAACTACTATATATATATATATATTTTTTTTTAAACACGTAAGAAATATAGTAACTTATTGTTTATGAAAACTTTTAAATAAAAGCAGTTAATAGTTAATAGTGGTTAAACAATTGTTCCTGTAACAGCATTGCATACTTGTGCCTTATTGCATTATATTACGCAATACCAGACTGCTTAACATTGCATTGATAATTTAATCATTTGGGTTTTACAATTAAAAAGGAGTTTTAATCCAGTTGGTAGCTTTTTAATTTTTGCTCTACATAAAATAATAATGCAGCAGTTTCATCTGAGCAATGAGTCTTTTCAGGTAGCACACAACTGCTGTGTTAACAAAACTAAACAGGGATAAAAAAAGAAAAAAGGTTTACCCTTGAGTTATTTCTTTGTGTTCGGTACGTGGCATAACAGTATATGAAGGCTTTGGGGTGAACCCTAGACTGAATCAGGAGGAAAAAACAAACATGCTGACACTCACTTGCTGATCTGTGCTGTGTGTGCTGCCAACTGGCTCTCATGATGATGTATTGACAGATGCAGTTCTCTCCGGTGCTTCTCTGGGCCTGAGAATTTGGTTTACAGCAGCACCACGGGAAATAAAAAAGGGGGATGCCCAAGGGCCTGGCTAGATGAGGATGAATGGAGACATTCCTGAATGTCAGCAACGAAACGTTTGGGCCAAGCTGAGACACGCACCTTACAGCTGGAGCTAAACAAATTGAACTTGCTTTCCATAACTTTTCTCTGCATTCCTTTCAAATGATCAAAGGCAGCAGAGCACATTTTACTAACTAACCTAAGCATGAGGAAATTACTTCCATCAAAAACACAAAGCAACCTGCGGTACAAAAAAAATGCTGCACTTATTTTCTAAATGAAGTGACACAAAACAAGCTGATGATGAATGATGGCTTGACTTAAATAAAAGAGACCAGTTTTTCAATTTCTATGAAGTCCCTTTTGGTATATTTCAAAGGGGCCAAGATTTATCAGGTCAGCACTACCTATATATTTTGTTATATTACAGTTTCTAACTTTTTTTTAATGGAGTGGGACTCTGGAAATATACTTTTATATTATTACTTTATTAGCATCATTCTGAAATTTGGGGTCAGTAAGATTTTATTTTTAAAGAAATAAATATATTTTATTAATATATTAATAAAAATACTTACATTCATCAACGATGAATTAAATTGATCAAAAGTGACAGTAAAAACCTACATTATTACAAAAAATAATAATTTTATTTCAAGTTCTATTTAAATGTATTAAGTGACAGTAAAAACTTAAATTACTACAAAAAATAATAATTCTATATCAAGTTTTATTGCTGCTCTTTTGAACTTTCTACTCATCAAACAAAAGGTTTTTTTTCCCACAAACATTATGACCAAAAAAGCCATAAATTCTATTTCAAATTCTGTTGCTGTTCATTTGAAATGTTAAAATCTATTTATTTATTTATTCATTCATTCATAATTTAAACTTTTTACATTACTACAAAACATAATAATTCTATTTCAAGTTATATTGCTGTTCTTTTGAGCTTTCTACTCATCAAATAATTCTAAAAAACAAGAAATTATTTTTACAAATATTATGACTAAAAAAAATTATTTCAAATTCTGTTGCTGTTCATTTGAAAGGTTAAGATTTATTTATTTATTTATTTATTCATTCACTCATTTATTCAAATTAATACTTTTATTCATCAAGGAATAATTACATTTATCAAAAGTGACAGCAAAGACTTTTACATTACTACAAAAATAATAATTCTATTTTAAGTTACATTGCTGTTCTTTTGAACATTTTACTCATCAAATAATTCTTAAAAAAGTTATTTTTACAATAAATAAATAATCAGCAAAAAAAAAATAAGCAGCTGTTTTTTTTATTTTTTTTATTTTAACAATTATGATAATTAGAAATGTTTCTTGAGTACCAAAGCAGCATATTATAATGTTTTCTGAAGGATGTGACACTGAAGTAACGCTTGTATCACAGGAATAAATTAAATGTTTATAATATATTAAAATAGAAAACAGACATTTTAAATTGTAAAAATATTTCATAATATAGCTGTTTACAGTATTATTGACCAAATAAATGCAGCCGTGGTGAGCATTAGACTCTTCTTTCTTCTATTTTCAATAAATAAATAAACAACCAAACAAAACAAATTATAAATCTTACCAACCTCAAATTTTAGAACAGTATTTTATATATTTTACCTGTCTGCTGCACGTTTGGTACTATGTTGTTGTGGTGCCATCAACCAATCAGTGTTATCATGATGTCATTTCCTGCAACGTCATAGTAATTAGTTACATAGCATTTATGGCTCAGATGATCGTCTAAAAAATATGCTTGAAACTCAGGTTACATAATTCTGGCAGGTTATGCGCCACCTAACAAACTGCCATGGAGATGAATGGGAATGCCATCGGATACTTTCTCCAGGAATTACAGACCTCCACGGGTAAATAAACTACTACAGGATATCATAGCAAAACTTCCTTTTCAGAGAAAAAAGTGGCACTGCAGTAAAACGGACCTCAGTTGTCAAATTAACTTTTGCCATTTTCATTCCTCCGTAAAAATACTGTTCTCTAATTGGATTAGGTCTTTGATCGGAAGTGGAGCTTCAGCGGGTGGGAGTGTTTTTCTCTTCCGAGAGCCAAAAAAGCACTGACCCCTGAAGTGTCACCCTCATGAGGCCGGTAACAGTACTGCTGTAAAATGAATCATTCCTTCACACTCACTTTCCCAGAATGGCCACGGACTAAGGTGACAAACACAGAGCGGGAGACCGGCGCAGCTGGGCCACGTAAAGCCTGCAAAAAAAAACAACGAGCGGGAAATAAAGCATTGATTTAAACAATGTTTTATGAGCTCTGACTTAATGATGACCACCTCAGAGAGAGTTATATAAGCTGACCTCCATGACCATGGGACCAGCCACTGAAATCACCACAATTAACAGTGGACAATTATGAAATATCACAGATCTCAAAGATCTGTTGAACCCTGGAGGTGAATGTGTGTTAAAATATGTATCAAAACCAATACTAAATTGGTAACACTTTACAATAACTGTGCATTCAAATGCTTCAAATTCAAATACTCTTGCAAGTTTGTTTTTACATGTTGTGAAGTAAATACGAAGTTAGGTGTGTTCAAGTCATTTAATCGGAAGAAGATACCTTTGGCATACTTTACAAGGTACCTTCCCTGGTGAAAAAACCAGCATATGCTGGTAGGTATGATTTGATGCTGGGATTTAGGTATTGGGATTGGTTAGGTATGTTTTGATGCTGGTTTAAGATGGTCCTTTGCTGGTTTATGCTGGTCCTTGACCAGCAACATGACCAGCATAAACCATCAAAGGACCAGCATAAACCAGCAAAGGACCAGCATAAACCAGCTTAAACCAGCATCAAAACATACCTACCAGCATATGCTGGTTTTTTCACCAGGGTTTTACTGTTCAGCA
Organism: Labeo catla; assembly: GCA_012976165.1. Lineage (NCBI taxonomy): Eukaryota > Metazoa > Chordata > Actinopteri > Cypriniformes > Cyprinidae > Labeo > Labeo catla. Next base: position 22,519 of record VONZ01001488.1, read on the forward strand.
AGAAAAACAACAATTTTTCTACTTTCAGAAGTAATACTTCGAAAAAATTATGAATAATTAATATCCATCAGGGTGTTTTTCCACCTTTTTCTAATTTATGAAGGTGTTACATTAGCCGTTATACTGTATATACACAATTGTATATTACAAGTGTTCATTAAACTTAGTTGAATATTCAAGATTTAATGTAATAATAATAACACTTTTATTCATTTTAACAAATTTACCCTCAATAGCATACATTGCATCCAAGGTGTTTTCTCACTGAAAAACCACACACTCAGGGCAAGTTTCCCACAAGTAACGATTTGAACGACTTTATGCCTTGTATACACGTTTTTTACCGACAAGACTTGAATGCCCCATAAGGTCTTTAACATCAGCTAACATGAGCTAACCAATAGCAATTACAGCTTCTATTAATCTTTATGTTAGTTAATAAAAATACAGTTCTTAAATGTTTGCTCATGTTAGTTCACAGTTCAATAATTCTGACAGATTTTAATTTTAAAAAATGTTAGACGTTGAAATTAACTTTAAAGCAACTATACGTTTTAACCTACCTTGAAATATCACTTTCAAAATCATTTTGGCCAAATATAATAGAAATATAAGGCCCACTTTTGCCCTCAAACGTCTGTTCCGGGAGTTTGCACTTTGCAGGTTTTGTAAGCAGGTAGGAAGCATAGACATATATAGAGATTAGACGCCGCATCGACCGATACTCCCTACTGGGGCTGACGATACGTGGGGCCGCCATCTTGGACCGGTCACCCGCTCCACTCAGTGTAATCTGTTTGGCAGGTGTAATGAGCTGTCAACGCATTTAATTAATCATACCTCACGGAATACCGAACTGATTTTCACGCGTTTTTTTTTTTTTGCTGCAAAGGTCATAAATGTAGCTGTGATACATGACACATGGTTTGGCGTATTTTAATATTGATAGTGAGCTTAACAGTAATATAATGAATATCTCCGTTCCTGTGATAGTATTGGGTCTTTTAAGAGGGTCTAAAGACTTACAACATGGACTTAGTTCATTAAGCACTTCTAATGCGTTATGGTTTGTATAGTTTTATTCTATTTTCATTTGGCTGTTTATTAATTTGACATTGTTGTTCATTACTGATATTCTCCTTAATGTAGTCTTACCATGCTGTTATTATATTTTGCTTGAATTGACATTGTTTATTATTGCTGTTTTCCCTCATTTTCATTGTTTATTTCATTATGCTATTGACTGAATTGACGTTGTTCATTTTTGCTATTCTCCTTATTAGCTATAATCTGACCAACATCTCAGTCTGTTCCCTGTTAAATTTAAGTATTATATTGTTTTGTATTTATGTCACTTTGGACAAAAGCGCAACCATAACCATATGAGGTGTAGGCTATGATAGGAATTTTGCAAATCACACACTATAAATATGATAGAGAAGCAGAAACAGATAGTGACGGTAAAGGTATTTTAATAAGTTGAAGAAACACTATATGAATATTACATTAGAGTCTACTTGGAGTATTTCATTCTCTCTCGCTCACACACACACACACACATACATGTTGGGTTTACATGTTTTATGGGGACATTCCATAGGCGTAATGGTTTTTATACTGTACAGACCGTATTTTCTATCACCCTACACCTACCCTACACCTAAACCTAGCCCTCACAGGAGACTGTGCACACTTTTAGTTTCTCAAAAAAACTCATTCTGCATGATTTATAAGCCTGTTTCCTCATGGGGACCTCACAAATGTCCCCACAAGGTCAAAATTTACTGGTATTACTATCCTTGTGGGGACATTTGGTCCCCATAACGTGATGAATACCAGGTGCACACACACACACACACACACTAAAAACCCTGAAAAAGGACTGTAATCCCCCGAGCCCTGCTTTCGATGGTCCGCCGATTGGAGCAGGAATATCCTACACAGTGTTCAGGCATGTTCTCTCACTTCTGCTGCTGCTACGCGATGTAATCAATTCCACAGTATGCCCGGTCCAAGATGGCGGCCGCATTTCTCGTTTCCAGCAGCCAATGCGGCGTCTATGTCTATTATGTCTATGGTAGGAAGTACCGCGAAAAGGACGAACTGCTTTATTACAGCAACAAAATTCACGTCTAGCGATTCAATCTAATTACGACAGTGAATTCCATTCACTTAACTGTAGGGGGCTCCAAAGTCGCAAAAATAGCTACACAAAACTGCCTTCAGCTACTTTAAAGAAGTTCACTTCCAGACCAAAATACTCACCCTCTTGTCATCCAAGATGTTCAAGTCTTTCTTTCTTCAGTCGTAAAGAAATTATGTTTTTTGAGGAAAACATGTCAGGATTTTTCTCCATATAGTGGTCTATAATGGTGCCCCCAAGTTTGAAAGTCCAAAATGTAGTTTAAATGCAGCTTCAAATGGCTCTAAAGGGATCCCAGCCGAGGAAGAAGGGTCTTTTCTAGCAAAACGATCAGTTATTTTCCTTAAAAAATTACAATTTATATGCTTTTAAACCTCAAACGCTCATCTTGTCTGCCTGAACCTAGTTTTTCCAGTTTATGACAGTTAGGGTATGTCGAAAAACATACCCTACAATTTTGAAGTTGGAGGAGAAAATGAGATGGGAGTTTTTCGACATACCCTTCAGGAAGACGAGACGAGCCTTTAAGGTTAAAAAGTATATAAACTGTAATTTTATTTAGAAAATAATTGATTCTTTCACTAGATAAGACGTTTCTTCCTTGGCTGGGATCATTTAGAGCCCTTTGAAGCTGCATTTACACTGCATTTTGGACGTTCAAAATCAGGGGCACCATATTATGGAGAAAAATCCTGAAATGTTTTCCTCAGAAAACGTAATTTCTTTACTACTGAAGAAAGAAAGACATTAACATCTTGGATGACAAGGGGGTGAGTACATTATTTGTAAATTCTTGTTCTGAAAGTGAACTTCTCCTCAAAGAAACCTTATTGTAAAGTGTTACTGTTAAATCCTTTGCCTTTGTATAATGAAAACAGGAATTTTAGTGGACATTGACTCTATTAACAGCCGCTAACTGTGTCCAAATGTCTGTGTGCTGATGTCATGGAGAGAGAGAGAGAGAGAGAGAGAGAGAGTGGGGGGGTTCATGGGGAATTGAAATTAATGAGAGTAATCAGTGGCAAACAGCGAAGGAGGCAAGGGCAATTAATATAAACAGGCTACCAGCAGGCCGGAGATCAGTATTAAGATGCAGCATGGCCGCACCGCGCAGCAGATGTCCTGGAAGAGCCAGAGGACAGCAGCACAGACAGCCAGCCAAAGCCAACCTGACAGTCTGCTGGCACTCCCCGATAACATGATCATTTCCCCATCAGCAGCCACGCTCTCAAGCCTCTTTAACACCCGCCGCTAGCTCCCCGTCCACATAGAGGAGGAGAGGAGTTTGTCCACAAATTTTCTTCCGAAAGGACGTTTTGAAAGACCACCTTCAGCTGTGAGAGGATTGATTTTTTTGTGCTGTAAACTTTTAAGTGGAATGTAAAAGTCATGAATTCTTTTTATTCATGTTAAACTTGTGTTTCTAATTCTTTCTTGAACTGTTCTATGCAGTACATTTCACATATTCGTTGTTTGTGTGAAATACACAGTGTGTTTACAGCAGAAAAGAAATGCTGCATAGCTGCCTCGTCTATAGAGAGTATAAAATGTCTCTGGAAAAGCTCGACAGCGAACAAATCCAATGTGTGAATGTGTGTGTTTTAATAGTTTACTATTACTATGTTTACTTGTATATGTTAGGAAACTATTATGTAACAAAAATTAAATTTGTAATTTTTATTAGAATAATATTTTATATATATATATATACATATATATATAACTACCTTTGAACAGTTAAAATAAATATTCAGCAATTAAAACTATAATATATTATATAATATAATATCATGACATATAATCTGCTGATAATTTATATTAAGTTAAATGTAATGAAACTTAGTTTTAATGGTAACACTTAATTCTAAGTGTTACTTTTAGTTACATAAATTATTGCATTAACTATTAACTAACAATGAGCAATAAATTTGTGACAGTATTCATTAATCTTTTATTTGTTAGTTTATTGTTAGTTCATTTTAGCTCAGGTCCATAAAATGTTATTAACACACAAAACTTTCTATTTTAATACTACATGTTGAAATCAATATTAACTGAAATAAGTAAATGCTTTACAAGAATTGTTCATTGTTAGTTTATGTTAACGAATGAAAACTTACTGTACTATTAAATTACTCTTCACACTTTTTCCCCCACAAAATTATGTTTAGGTGGGTTTAACTATTTTTTTTTTTTATGCAACCCTGCTATTGCATAATTCTCTATTACAGAAAAAGTTAAATTTAAACTTGTAAAACCATGACATCCAAGGAAAATACTGGTAACCTTTATAAAGAAATTCATTCAGTCTTTCTGTCTTTCTTTCTTTCTTTCTTTCTTTAAAGTGAGTTTTAGTGTTCATTTACATTTGATAAACTTCACCATTTAATCTTGTTTTCCAAGTGAGAAAAAAAGTCAAACTAATTTTATTTAATTTATGGGAAATTTATATGCAGTTTATGAGAAATTTTAAATGTAGTTACTCAATAAACTTAGTTTAATATATATATATATATATATATATATTGCTAAAACAAACAAACAAACAGAAAGCTTAACTTATTGCTATAAAATAGAATCTCACAAATCTAAATTCTAAATTTTGTTAAATTAAAATCTGGGAACTGATTTATATATAATATAATATAATATAATATAATAATAAACAACATATAAGACATTTAATTTACCTCCTCAAATGCACCGCTGACTGAAAAAGTTTGAGGTCCTATATTCACCCTATTTCTTTAAAGCGCCCTAGTCGATGAGAAAATATTCAGTAATCACGGCTTTAATTTTGAAAGAACAACCCTTTGATTTTTTGGAGAAGAATAAAAAGAAATATTTGAAACTGAAAAGGCATTTTTAAATTGTCAATGATGGCAAAAGCAAAATAAACCCATTCTCATTTACACAAATCAGCCTGCACTTCATACGAGGGAGTTTGTTTTGATCACTGCTGCTGTAGAGGGCAACATTCCACAGACTAATGTACGAGTGCGCTCAGATGTTACGGGGTGAACGGAGGTCAGATGAGAAATGGTGATCACGTCTTCAGGTTCTGTCCTTCCCACATGTATAAACACGGCAGAGTACACTGACGCACTACAGCGTACCGTCTGTTTACTTTGCAGCTCTAATTCTTATGGATGAGGGTCTTTCAGACTTCAGACAATAACTCATTTAATTAAGCGATTGATTTGTCTGGGCCGTCAAAGGTTTAATAAATGGATCACTTGGTTCAAGGAGTTTTTTCTCCCTTTCTTTTTGTTTTACTAAGAACATTGTCAAACACATCAATAAATAATGTTCACTTTTAATATACTTTATCATAGTTTCCAAAAGCAATCATTTAGGTAATACACTCAGGAAGAGATTGATTTAAAGCCAAGCAATCAGCAATAAAGTTAAAAATTTACACTTTGGTGCATGAGCTGCTCTATAAAACATCGGGGCTGCATAAAACAAATTGATTTTGTAAAATAATTGCTTTGTCTTTTGATTTTGACACAGATAATGGGGCAATCGTGCCCCCATGTGGACATTTCATTGATTTTTTTTTTTTTTGACAAATGCGCTACAATGGGCCAACAAAGTCCAAGATGATGTGCTATAGATTATGTATAATGTCACAGCGATTAAAAAAGCTAATAGTTTAAGCTTAATTTGGTTTGTTTTTAGTTACACTGTGGAACAGAATCATATGTGGATGAATGCGTTTTAATAATAGCTATTCAGCTTGAATTCGGCTATAAACAAGCCTACACATTAAATAGCTTATGTGCTGTTTTCTAACCTTTAAAGCCATAATTCAAAAAAATAGCCTCGCCAATTAAAAAAGTTCATTGTTCGTCCCTCCAAAACATATCTGAGAGATTTACCATCAAGACGTGAACATGGGCTTTATGAGAAACACACGTCGCCATTAAAGACAATCTGAAGTCGCAATGATCCGCAGACGCCAGTGAACTGTATTTTTGAACCTGGACGTCATAACTGTGAGCTCGGCCAAACCACTTATTAAAAAGAAAGAGGCCACGGCTATAAAGACAGAAGGCGAGGAGCTTGTTATTTTTCTTTCAGGGAGGTGAACAGGAAAAAGATCAATGGTTGTGGTGGCGTCTTTTGCCACAACTATGGCACTCTGTGGTATTAAAAAACTGCTCAAGAAAAGATATTATCGAAGCGTCAGCCTTTGAAGCGAGCGCCAAGAATAATTTCCCACATATAACATTCCCCACTGAAACCACACATGGCTGTGGTACTAAACACCCCTCCCAGCCCGGCTCACACTCGCCTGCGTATTCCTCCGGAGAGAAGTGCTGCTTCATCTGCTGCCCAATTAGACACCGATGAGTCAAAGAAGTCGCTTCTGGACTCTCAAGAGTCACAAAAGGTACTAGATTCCCGTAAGGCGTGAATAGTGTAAAATTCCTTCCGCAATAAAGCTACAGAGCTGATGACCATGAATCATAATTATGGGAATGAGGGAACGTAACACCGCTGCTGGACAAACTTGTTAGGTGGAACTAATTTGGAGCTACACTCGCTAGAGTGATGTAAAAATAAATAAATTAATTAATTCATTAAAAAAAAAGGTTCCCAAGGTTCATAAAGACGTTGGTAGCACTTTACAGTACGGTTACATTAGCTAACAATGAGAACTACATTTGTCTTAATCTTTGTTAGTTAATAAAAATACAACTGATCATTGTTGATTCGTTAACTCAGCTCCATTAAATACTAGATACAACTTTTAATTTTAATAATGTATTACTAAAATAAATTAATATTAAGATTAATAAATGATTTAAGAAGTACGTTTCATTGTTACTTGAACCTTATTGTAAAATAAAACAAGATGTCACTGTTTGAACACAAGCTCAAAATAAAATAAGAGGTAACACTTTACTTAAAGGTGTCATTTGTTAACATTAGTTAATGTAATAACAAACGAACAAACAATGAACAATACACTTTTTACACTACTTATTAATCTTTGTTAATGTTAGTTAATAAAATGTTGTCCATTGTTAGTTCATGATAGTTCACAGTGCAGTAATTAATGTCAACAAACACAACTTTGTGATTTTAATAATGCATTAGTAAATGTTGAAAATAACATGCTGTGGAAATATTGTTCATTCTTAGTTTATGTTAACTAATGTTGTTAACTAATGTTAACTAATTAAACTTATTGTAAAGTGTTGTCAAATAAGAAAAAAATGAATGAATGAATAAAGTCATGAGGCACAAAGATGTTCTGAACAGATATTTTACTGGTAAATGATCCAAGTATTGATAAAAGTACTTATAAATAATCAGAAGGAATAAACAGATTTTTAGGTATTTTAGGGATGATCTTAAAATATTATGGAGCTAAAGATGACTTTAATTTTCCAGAGTTTGAATTCTAGCCAACCCAAAATCACAAAAGTAAAAAATAATATTCAAAATAATCATCATATATATAAAAAACAGAATACAAAATAAACTCAAAAAGGAAACCTTGAAAGCAAATAAAAAAAAATCCATTTAGATTTCAGTAAACTAAAATAAATCAAGAAAAAAGGTAGAACTTCCACCTTAAAGTGGTAATGTGGTTTTGTCTGTTTCACATATAAACTAAAATTACTAAATAGCCCAAATTTGTATATATTTTACTTTTTTCCTATTTTGGAGTAATTTGAAGGACAAATTAAAAATCTGTTGTTAGGCAAATTTTCATAAAATTACTTCATAAATATAATAAAGTTTTTAATCCATCTTAATAAACATTAATTTAGATTTGTATTTAAAATATTAATAATGATAAATCTAAAATATTTTGCTAGGATTCAAACTGATAGGAAACTCTCCAAGTCAAAAACAAACAAAAAAAACTAAGATCATTTACAGATTAAGATCTATCCCACAGTAAAGCTGTTTCCATGTTAACACAGTGTATCTCTTCACTGCCAAGTCAACACATGTCCAAACAAACCTTTCTTTCACTCTCAATCGCAAAGGCTCAGCAACTCTTTAGAGTCATATGTAATAACTGGTAACTGTCTGTCTGTGATGGCACCTTGTGCTTCCACTTTTATATTCACATGCTTTATTTTCCAGCGATTATCGTCCATTGGTGAGCGAATGAGCCCAAACACTTTCTCGAAAATCCCAAGGCAGGCATTGTCACGGTGGATGGTCCCAGCTATGGCCACTAACACCAGTCCGTGGGCTGAAGATATACACTTTAACCCCTGACCCTCCAAGTTCGGGCAGAACAACAGATGCTCTTGTCCTGCAAAAGCATGAAGCCGCTGACTGACCATCTCTGCTCCGTTGAACTCATCTGAACGCTGATCTCCAGTACATAAGAGAAGCCTAAGTCTTGCATCTGGCCAGAAATGCTGAGGACCCCAGTCTTGAGCCGGCTGCCCTTGAATGGGGTTTTGCGAGTTCAGAAGGGTGAAGAACCACTGGCAGAACTGTTTTCCCAAAGCTGGAAGGTCTGACAGACCATCTCCAACATCATTCGAAACAACTGTGTACTTCTCACGCCTTGAGATCTGTTAGAAATAAGGAACAGGTCAAAATACAAGCCATAAAAGCTTAACTTTATAAGTAAAATTCAGTGCAGGTGTCATATATATAACTGTTCAGGACACAAGGGACTCATGAACAACTATCACTAAACACAAAAAGAGCTGTGGATCATTGAGGTAACAACACAGTATTAAAGGAGAAGTCCACTTCCAGAACAATAGTATACAGATAATGTACTCATCGCCTTGTCATCCAAGATGTTCATGTCTGTCTTTCTTCAGTCATAAAGAAATTGTGTTTTTTTAAAGGGGAAACATTTCAGGATTTTTCTGCATATAACGGACTGATATGGTCCCCCGAGTTTGAACTTCCAAAATACAGTTTAAATACGGCTTCAAACGATCCCAAATGCGGTTGTAAACAATCCCAGCCGAGGAAGAAGGGTCTTATCTAGCGAAATGATCTGTCATTAAAAAAATACAATTTAAATACTTTCTAATCTCAAATGCTTGTCTTGCCCTGCTCTCCCTGGCTCAAGACAGTTAGTTGTCCCTCAACTTAAAAATCATTTCAAAACCATTCTAGAAGTACCGACCCAGTCTTTGCAAAGAGAACATGCAAAGAATATCAAACACCCTTAACAAAAACGGTAAAACAGCGATATAGGACGATTTTGAAGTTAAGTGAGATAATGAGATGGGAGTTTTTCGACATACCCCAACTGTCATGAACTGGAAAAAGAAGGGGAAGAGCAAAACAAGACGAGCATTTGACATTAGAAAGTATTTATAGTGTATTATTTTTATGAAAATAACCGCTAGATAAGAACCTTCTTCCTTGGCTGGGATTGTTTACAACCACATTTGAGATCGTTTAAAACGGCATTTAAACTGCATTTTGGAAGATCAAACTCGGGGCACCATATCAGTCCATTATATGGAGAAAAATCCTGAAATGCTTTCCTCAAAAAACATAATTTCTTTACGACTGAAGAAAGAAAGACATGAACATCTAGGATGACAAGGGGGTGAGTACATTAGTTCATCAGTACTAAATAAACAATAAGATGCATTTTGTATGATCCCTCTTATTTTGGTAAAATAATTAACATTTTGCAGAATCTACAAGGTGTATGTAAACTTTTGACATCAACTGTATTCAGTATTTAAAGAATGAAATTTAAGCATTTTCTTAACACGTTTAAGCAGTCACAGTTAGTGCTTTTCAGAATTAGAGAATCCTTTTATATAATAAATAAAATTACTTATTTACACAGTTGTCATGACATTCACTGCAGTTCAAGTTTGGGTTAGATCTTTTTTTAAGAAATTAATACTTTTATTCGGCAAGGTCAAAAAGATTATTAGTATATTAGATACAAACATATTACAAAGATTTCTGAAAAATCATGTGACATTGAAGACAGGAATAATGGCTTTTATAAATTCAGCTTTGCATTTAGGAATTGAATTACATTTTAAAACATTAAAATAGAAAACAGTTATTTTAATCTGTAATAATATTTTACATTTGTACTGTTTTTACAGTATTTTCATCAAATAAATGCAGCCTTGGTGAGCAGAAGACTGACCTACCCCAAACATTTGAACACTAATGTACTTTTAATTCCTCTGTGTCTCTTTCCAAGCATTTAAACCACTCCCTGTACAGCAATGTTTTTAAATTACGAGTGCTGTCAGTCATAAATATCACAGGTTCATTTTGTTGGCCACTGCATCCAGGCGGGGTAAATCCAGTGTACAGCGTATATATCAATGTTTAACATATTACCAGATGCAACATATGTGCAAATATAACACGGTTAATCACAGCTTCCAGACAGAAGGAAAAAATACGTGTTTAAAGTTATATGTTCAATGAACATTGAACTTTGCCCCACTGAAATCAATGATTTAATGGTTTAAAGGGTCAGGCAGGGTTGTATATAGTGGGTGGGGTGTTATAAAAACTGAAAGAAAAAGAAAGATGGAAAAAATAATAAATGTTTTAGCTAACTCGCATAAACCTCTACTGAACCCAGCTTGAGTGGCACTATATAGGCTGTAACATTATTTAACTTTTATTCAGAAAAATATTGAAATGCACAAAGATACATTATTTTTGCAAAAGGACTTCACTAACATACTTGTAAAAATACGAAAGCTTAGATGTTTTTCAGCTAAGTCTTTTCATTAATAAAATTACTGTAATAGAGTCATTTTAACTGTATTAGGAAAGTTGACTCCTAAAGTGTCGATTAATCAGCCTCAAGGCTAAAATTTACCTCAACATATACAGTGAAAATACATTTTCCAAATTATTTATGTTTTATAACATATTTAAGTTCTTTGCTTATTTTTCATCACCTTCTTGCCTTCACTGGTTCATTTAAATGGCCCTGCAGAGTGTAGACTAATAATTTAATGATCAATTAATTCCATGAGTTTAATGTCACATACCTATTATTATAATAATTACATTAAATTAAACTGTAATACAAGTGAACCTTTTTAATTAACCTACTTAAATTATGTAAAAAATGCTACACTATATTACACAAAGTAATACATAATTTTTATTAAAGAAATCTGAAATAAACTTTTCTGCAGATAATGTGAAATGGAAGAGAATATATTTCACTTTCATGAAAATAACAGGAAAAATGTGTCAGTATTTTATTTATTTTTTTTTTAATTAGCTTTTAATGTTTCTAAAATGTGTTTATTTTATTCTTATTTATTTGATTTTTTTCCCTAAACATGTTCTTGACAGATTGCGTTTAGAGATTCATTCTCGATACCTACCTCACCAAACGACCAGTACTCAAGGGTCCTCCTGATCAGCTGTTGTTTCTCACTATTAGGGGGCATGGCAACTCCTTCATTGGCAAGATATTTAAAAATGATATCCCGGTGTACCTTCTTTCTCTTGAGGAGCTCCTCGGCATCTTGTGAGTACGTTATGATGGCCTCAATGGCCTCTGTTGATCAATAAGTAAGACTGTGACAGCCTGACAACATATATAGCTCAGAAACAGATATTTACTATAACCTACATAATACAGAACAGTAGCTATTGTTCAAAATCGAGTGTCGTTGCCATCGGACCTGTATAATGTTTATAAAGACTCTGGAAAAGCTTTACAGTGCTTGGTTACCTTGCGTGCTCTCTACGGCGATCAGTCGATTCGTTACTGTATCTTTAAGGGCGAACAAGTCGTCCAGAGGTAATAATCTTAACAGTTTTCGACAGCCACTTTGCTCTTTCGTTGACAACTTTGACATACTTACGTAAGTTATGTCAAGCTACACATCCTACATACTCCTACTGTGGATCTGTGCTATGTGAAAGTAGAACAAGCAGTTGCTTCCGTTGTTGTGCCGCACCACAGCGCCTCCACAGTCCGGAGAAAGGTGGTGCTCCAACCGTCACGTCAAAATAAAAGTTTGAGGTGTCGTTTCAAGACTCAGAAAAAGATCAAGATTCAGTTACGGGAACAATGACTTATATTAGTATTTTATTGAACAAAAAATGTGTTATAAAATTTGTTATAAAAATAGTGAACACTGTTGTGTGGCACTGTGGGTAAATTTGACATATTTCTCTAATTTCTCTCATTTTTGACCTTGATATTTTTTCCTGTGTTGGAAAGTCATAAAACATAGATTATATTTCTATTTTTCTTGTCCTGGAGCAAATGGTAACACAAATGTGTGCGTGTGTTTGTGTGTGTGTGTGTGTTTGTATATACATTTTGCTGGGCCGGTGTTCAAATAAAGGCCATCCCTTTTCACATATATGTATGTATTTATTTATTTATTCATTCATTTATAACACTATATTATTTAATGCTATACAGCTGGTAATAAATCAAATAAAATCAGTATCAACTAAATCCATCTTTACCATTTACCAAAATGTATTTACACCGCAATTTATAATTGCATAAATAATGTCCTGACATTTATGGTTTAAAATTAACATTTTGATATTAGAAATATAGAAATATTTACTATTGCTTCAGTTTAATTTCTGCAGTAACTTCTGTCCCTGCTGAAAAAAAAAAAAAAAAGCTAAAACCAGCCTAAGCTGGTTGACTGGTTTTAGCTGATCATCCAGGCTGGTCTTAGCTGGTCAGCAGGCTGGTTTTACAGGGGTTTTGGCCATTTCCAACCTGGTTTTAGCTGGTCAGACTGGGAGACCAGCTGGATCTAGCTTTTTCCAGCTTAAACCAGCCAACCAGCCTGGTTTTAGCGTTTTTTTTTTTGTTTGTTTGTTTGTTTGTTTGTTTGTTTTTTTTCAGCAGGGGTAGTAACCCAAGTACCATTAGACTATAAAATCCTGATGTAATTTTGACTTTGAGTTTAACTGTATATATTAATATTGGATGACTGCCAAATCATGTGGTCTAACCAATGAGCAGAATTATGAATTACTGACTTTCTTCAGTCCAGTCTGTTCCGGGTTGATCTGCTGACAACAAGAAATAAAATCTCAGCATTCTGAGAAGAAGGCAGGAATTCACATCTAATTATGACCTCAACCTTTACGCCTCCTCTCTTTATTTATTCTATTTTCTTAGACCTCGAGTTGAAATGAAGATCTCACCTTAGCTAAGCTGCCTTGATTTACAAAAATTTGCAGAGCGACCTCCAGTGGAAGGGGTTTGTAATAACCATCCAGGAAAAAAACAGGTATGATGGTTAGATGGAGACAGGATTTATTGATTATTATGATTATAATGATTCATTTTAATATGAGGTGTTTGAAATTAAAAACAGTGACTGAGAGGAGGAACAGAGAGAGCACAGTATACTTACAGTGCTGATGGATTTTTTATCCTTATTGGAAAATCATTAAGCCTGAACATACATGTCAGGTTTCATGAATTCAAATAACAACATGTAAAGCATGTCTAAACAGGTTTGACAGGTGAAGTGCTCTAAATAATGACTATAAGTTACACCAGGAGTGCTTGCATAAGTCAAACAAGAATAATACAGGAAAAGAATAACTATCTAGATATTGTAAGTAATGAAAATTGATACCTGAAGGCCATCATCTTCAATGCCAGCCATGAAAATAGTTCCAAAGCCTCATCCCCACTTTGCATAAATGATGGATTAATATTTGTTAAAAGATAAATAAGAGATGTTGGCATAAAATGTCAAACAGTGACAGTACTTACCTCATCTAAAATGATTTCAACAAGATCTTTCGGATTCATATTGAGACAACACTGAATACAAGTGCTTTTAAAAATTCATCACACACATGTTGAAAAAAGTTCATTTCTGTGTTATCAACTACGCTTAGCCACAGTGCATATTAACGTCAATATAAAGCAAAAACCATTAAACTACTGTGTGTGCCCACATGGAAAGAACCTATATGAGGATATATGCGCATATATGAAACCTATATGCAGTATATATGCACATATATGATAATATATATGCTGCATATATGCGTATATATGCCACATATAGGCAAAATTGAGGTGCATATATGTGCATATACAGGCCATATAGGTCTCCTGTATTGCTTCTTTATATCCACAAAAAAGCCCTATATGTACATACAAGATATGTCTCCTATATAGCTCATGGCAGGATCTGGTCATTTTAGCTCATATCTCACTTTGGCAACTGTCATACATGATGCCTAGCTCATATTTTCTATTATCAAGGCAATAACTAAGAACTAACTAAAAAAAAAAAATGCAAAAAACTTATGTGCGAACACGTGAAATTGGTATCACATGTAATTGGCATGTTATGGAATTTACCCACACGGAAATAACCTATATAAACATATATGTTTTAATATAGGTTTTGATATAGGTTTTTAATATATGTGACATATATAAAATTGGCCGTTTTCCTAGGAATATATAGGTTATTTCCGTGTGGGTGTGTCTGTGTATAAGCTTGTGCTACCAAACTTACCCATAACTGTGTCGCACAATCCACAGCAGCAAGTAATTTACTGAGCCAAAAGTCAAACAGTGTGCCTTCGAGGGGATCTTCCATCTCCATGCCCACCATGTCCAGAATATAGATTATTTGAGGAACCCTGGGGTCTTCATTTGCCAAAAATTGCTGGATGACCTCCAGTGAAAATGGTCCAGAAAGACTATATAAGAAGGACAGCTGTTATGATGGCAAGTTTGTTTATTGAAAAAATAATTTGTAGACTATTAATATAAGACGTCTGAAATTGAAAACAGACGAGAAACAGAGAGAGAATAGCCTACTTACAACGATAAGGGGGCGCGGCAAGGCTAGTGTACAGCCGATTTTTATACAAATTCGAAAGAGATAAACGGCCGAAAATATCTGCCGCGCAGTCCGGAGGTATTCAGCGCGCACCACTCAATGTGTGACGCTCCGCTCAATATTCCGCTCTATGAACGTATGTTCCGTTGAGTTGCTCACGGCCCATATGAATGCACCACTCGTGTACCGCTTATGCTCAACGGAAACACAAAGACCGCTCAAATAACGCGCCGACAGAAAATTTCTATGTATACCTGTTCCTGTTTGCAATAGCGTCGCATGCTGTAACATGCTATAGTACTGCTGTACTGGACAAAATGACGCTACCCTCTCGTGACGGTATGCTCTGATCACATGCTCTGATAATAATAGCTTTGTAGGACTATGCATTATTTTGATAATTAGTCAAAAAAAAGTTATATCTGTGGCTTATAAAAGTTGGCTTGTGATTTTTTTTTCAGTATCATTAATATTATTGAGTTAAATTAAAAAGTCTTACAAAATGACTAAATTAATAAAATAATAAATAATTATTACAAAGCAGTTTCAGTTTCAGCCAAAAATTTTCATTTCAGTACATCCCTAGATTTTTATGTAAAAAGAAACATTTTCAGGGTGATACAAGACCCCACTGTGAAATTATCTTATTAGCTTATTATACGGTTACTTGCCACATATGTAAATAATTTAACACTAAATATGAATTTCATCATATTTTATTACCTCAAGACGACCCGCAGTACCCGCTGCAGCTGTCGGTTATCAGTTGTAGCGATTTTTGTCGTAAAATAACAGACCACTTGCATTTGATATAAGAAATGAGAATTGCCATTAGCCGAGTAAAATTATGAATGAATGACGCATATTTCTGCTCTAAGCATGGACAAGGTTTTGAAAAGACAACAAGTGCCAGGTAAACGAAGATCACAACTACAACAAAGAGAAGAAAATATGAGAAAATCTGTTTAAAAAACAATGAATGCTGTTACAAAAAAAAATAGTACATAGTAAAGCTGCATGCTTTACTTTTAATGTATCTACTCTAAAAGTGACTAGTTCCTGGTTTAGTTTTTTTCAGTAAGTTGTCACACACTGAATTTTAATTATTACAAAATCCTTCTGAAGTTGTGTTAGTGTTTGTGTGTAAATGCGGGGGTGGGGCTTGAATTTTTTTTATTCTGCAAAAGGGGGGCCCTGCAGAAAAAGTTTGGGAACCACTGAGCTACATAAATATTACAGATAATACAAATTGATACCTGACGGACGGCCATCTTACAAAAGATAAACGACTCCAAAGTTGTCTTCATCCAGTTGAGTGCCAATATCATGGCTGAATGAAATGATGCCTTTAAAAAGATAAATATGAGTTGTTGACATAAAATGTCAATCAGTAAATCTAAAGCCTTTAAAATTTCATTTGTCACAGTACAGAACTATTTAAGTGAACTGTGGTGCATATTAAAGTTAATGTAAAGCATTAACCATTGAACGGCTGAAGAGTGTTGGGTCATGCTATGGTTATGGTAGCAAACTGACCAGTAGTTGTTATCTCTGTCTGACAAGCTACAGACTGCCTGAAGCTTGGGGAACGTCACAGTTGGATGTGGCACTGAATGAATCTGGAGGGAAATCACTCCTGCCATCATCAACTTGAGAGTGACTGGTGATAGGTTCCTCCAGTGACTCCAGTCATCATCTACTTCTTGACCTAACAGAAGGAATAACATGAACCAAAAGCGGGGCTTCTGCGTAGCAGTTTAATAATTCGTATTTGTGTTTGCCTATACTGTACTTGTGCAGAAATAAAACAGATTTATTTAGGAAATCATCATACCATACGGCCTGTTTGGTGAAAAGTTGTACTTTACCGAAAAGAATGGTCTAATATTGTCATGTTTTTTGCACTCTAAATGATACATGTAGTTTAAATTGTTTTGTTTTCAAAAAACACAGTGGACCAACACCAGCGGATGACTTGCACCCCAAATGTGACCCTGGGATATATTTGTAGCAATAGCCAAAAATACACTGTATGGGTCAAAATTATAGATTTTTCTTTTATGCCAAAAATCATTAGGAAATTAAGTAAAGATCATGTTCCATGAAAATATTTTGTAAATTTGCTACTGTAAATATATTAAAACTTATTTTTTGATTAGTAACATGCATTGCAAAGAACTTAACTTGGACAAATTTAAAGACGATTTTCTCAATATTTGATTTTTTTGCATCCTCAGATTCCATAATCTGAAATAGTTGTATCTCAACCAAATATTCTTCTATCCTAACACACCATACATCAATGGAAAGCTTATTTATTCAGCTTTCAGATGATGTATAAAGCTCAGTTTTGAAAAATTGACACTTATGACTGGTTTTGTGGTCCAGGGTCACAAATCATCACAGACTCTGGAAACTTAACACTGGACTTCAAGCAACTTGGGCTATGAGCTTCTCCACCCTTCCTCCAGACTCTAGGACCTTGGTTTCCAATTGAAATACAAAACTTGCTCTCATCTGAAAATAGGACTTTGCACCACTGGACATTTCTTCTTCTCCTTAGCCCAGGTAAGACGCCTCTGATGTTGTCTGTGGTTCAGGAGTGGCTTAACAAGAGGAATACGACAACTGTAGCCAAATTCCTTGACACGTCTGTGTGTGGTGGATCTTGATGCCTTGACCCCAGCCTCAGTCCAGTTCTTGAATCGATTTTGCTTGACAATTGTTCTCTGTGAACAGCCAGCTTCTTTGGCAATGAATGTTTGTGGCTTACCCTCCTTGTGAAGGGTGTCAATGATTGTCTTCTGGACAACTGTCAGATCAGCACATCACCACGACTGTGTGGCCTAGTGAACCAAACTGAGAGACCATTTTGAAGGCTCAGGAAACATTTGCAGGTGTTTTGAGTTGATTAGCTGATTGGCATGTCACCATATTCTAATTTGTTGAGATAGTGAATTGGTGGGATTTTGTTAAATGTGAGCCAAAATCATCACAATTAAATGAACCAAAGACCTAAACTACTTCAATCTTCTATATATATATATATATATATGTATGTGTGTTTATAAATTTAATAATCCATTTATGAAATGTGTCTACTGTGTTAGGTTTTGTGACTTAACAGGGTGGACACTAATAGAGAAAGTGCACATTTTGTGGACATCCATAACACTAAAGAAAAAAAATGCTAACACAGAAAGTCTGTCATATATATAAAATGAGCGGTTCTTTCTGGCTACTTTGTATAGGTTTCCATGTAAGTACTGGTACTTCTGATTGGGCTGAGGCTGGAATTTAGTGAGTTTGAAGTAAAAGTATTTGAAGGGCGTATTATATGTGTCAGGAGCATTCACTCAGTATCATTATCTCATTTTTGACCGAGGTGGCTTTTAGCTGGTTTTGCATCTGAACTCTTCACATATAATAGATATATATTAGAGAAACCTATTAGTGATACCAAACAACATGAAAAAAAATCTAAAAACAAACAAACAAAAAACCCCAAATCACTCATATTCATGGTTGTATTCATCATCAAAATGGCAGACACAGGCCTGGGGACATATAAAAAATGGTGATATTTGGTGGTTTAAAATAAAATATGGTTTAAGTTATTTATGTCAAAGACAACTTTAAAATTTATGTTGTTGTTTAAGGCAATAATATCATGATCTTTACTAGGGACACAAAAGGCATCGAATCCCAGGGATGACCCCCCAGTCAACATCACAGTGATCTCACCATGATCTCAAAGCATACTCATGATGTGGTCAAAATGTGAGGTCACAGTAAGCTAAAAGTGTGCTTTCACTTACTGCTCAAACTATGGTCACACTGTAAGGTCACAGCACACTCAGTGTGGGCTCAAACTGTGAGCTTACAGGGTACTCATACTGTGGTCACAATGTGAGGTCACAGCGAGATAAAAGTGTAACCTCACAGTGCTCTCACAAACATCTTATATCACAAACATCATGTAGAAGTTCATATTTTATTTCCATCCAAAAAGTATTTCAAAAATTCAGTTTCATTGTTTATTTTTGTATGCTTTTCAACCTCATGTTGGCATTTGACAAAATATCTCTATTTGATGGATGCATTCAGATAGTGTTGTTTTGGCAGCTCCTTTTTGCTTCTTAACCCCTGTCTGTTCCCTCTGGAAAAGACTTGACATGTCCTGAAACACAGAGAGCAATATGTCAGTGCAATCAGCTGCTAACAACTACTGCTCTTGACATTACATTTTCTATAGCAGGTGTGATTACTGAAGCCAGGTGATTCAAGATGGCTGGTTCACATGTGCCAGTACTCTGCAAACAGAGGGCCGGGCCACAGTGCATACTGGCGTTATAATAACATACGAGCGCATGTGAATTGTCATTAAATAGACCACTCACCATTTCTCCAGTGTAACAATTCTACACTGAGTCCAGACACAACTGTACAACACAAACAGTTTGCTAACAAATCCTGCACTATCCATGCTTTTCCAATGTTAAGTAGAATGTCCACCAGTGACCTATATTTGAACCGCCTCCTCTCAACCAGCTCAACATTTGGAATCCACAATGAGCCCACACATCATCATCACAGAGTATAACAGTATGATAATGGTGTGATGTCGCTGTGATCATCGCATGATCTCATGTGTTGACAGCTGGCAAGAGCAAAGTGACTGTATTGCAAGTGAAAAAACAAATCTCAGAACAACTTCGTAACTGCATAGGAACACAATGGCAATCATCTAGATAGAACACATACCCCTAGATTCATAAACAAGGCTTAAGCCTAGTCCCAGACTAAAATGCACATCTGGGCTGTTTTAACTGAAAGAAACATGCACTGTCTGATCTTTAAATATGTCAGTTTCATTGTTATGTATCAAGGTGCACACCAGTAGTGTTTTTATCTAAGGCATGATTATAAAAGCTACTTAAATGTGAACCTGGACCACAAAACCAGTCATAAGGGTCATTTTTTTGAAACTAAGATTTATACATCATCTGAAAGCTGATAAATAAGCTTTCCATTGATGTATGGTTTGTTAGGATAGGACAATATTTGGCTGAGATACAACTATTTGAAAATCTGGAAAGTGAGGCCGCAAAAAAAAAAAAAAAATCGAAATATTGAGAAAATCACCGTTAAAGTTGTCAAAATGAAGTTCTTTGAGTTTTGATATATTTATGGTAGGAAATATTACAAAATATCTTCATGGGACATGATCTTTACTTAACATCCTAATGATTTTTGCATAAAAGAAAAATTGATCATTTTGACCCATACAATGTATTATTGTCTATTGCTACTTATGATTGGTTTTATGGTCCAGGGTCATATATGCTAACCATATTGCAGTGCTCTAAAACCCAATCAGACCATCTGCAACCACATAAAACATGATAAAAAAAAACTCCCAGAACAACTTAGCAATGCCATAGCAGTGCCCCGACTTTTTAGTGACTCTAGTGTACAAATATTATCTTTGCATACAAATTTAATCAAGCAGCAACAACTTAGCATTTTGTTTATGAATCCCAAGAGTAAATGTCCAAAGGGTGGCTATAAGCTAGAATGTTTACTGATTTAGTTATTTATTTTAGTTCTTACTTTAGATTCAGTTTATTTTACATTTCTGACTTTGCATACTTCCATTTGTGTTATTACCGTATGTATTTTTGATAACTTTAATAATTTACTTTTGCTTTTACTTTTTTATGGTGCTGACAAATGATTAATCGCATCAAAAATAAAAGTTTTTGTTTACATAATATATGCGTGTGTACTGTGTATTTATTATGTTTATGTAAATACACACACATACATGTATTGTTTATATATATATATATATATATATTATCTGAATATAAATATATACACATGTAAATGCATGTAAATATTTTCAAATATATACTGTATGTGTGTGTGTATTTATATATACATAATACACACAGTATACACTCATATACAGTATTATGTAAACAAAAACTTATATTTTGGATGCGATTAATCGTTTGACAGCACTACTTTTTTTTTTTTAAATAAACTAACAGTTATGTGTCCAAACCTTTCCTTGATATTTTGACTAGTTGTGTATTTTGAATGAGTTGCTCTACCAGCAAGTTCCTGAATCAATGTGAGTGGCAGTTTCATCAAGACGACGCATGATGGCAGTATAGCATCTTGTTTTAAGCTAACTGAGAGTTGTGGCAGTTCAGTTCAATGGGTTGGAGAAGATGGGCGTTTTTCTGGGATAAGGTGATTATCACAGTGGGACTCCAGTCACCACTCCCCGTGTTCATGGAGCAGTAGTCTCAGTCAGTCTCTCTGCGTCCCCACACTGCTCACGGGACGGACACACACACAGACAAAAGCGCTGGGAAGGGGACACGAAAATCACCTCTTCCAGTTTATCTAGAGCGGGATATTTGCCTTCAAGAGTGGATTAAAAGGGACATTTTTATTGAAGAACTAAGGCAAGTTGTGTTTTCATTCATTTAAAAGTTGTTTTTTCTCTTCGGATGGGTTGCCAGTAAGCGGTGAACTTCCATTCGCTACACATATCCATTCATTCACTTAGTAAAATAATCCGAAAGAGATGCCGCAAGTGTAATTATTTTAGTTTTTTTAGTTATTGTTGCACAAAGGATGTGTGGGTCTAAAGTTAAACAAACAAATAGCAGATTGCGTGCGGCTGAAATGCATTTACTCAAACACGTTTGAACTTTTCTTCAGAGTGTAAACCGGCTAAATGAGCTTTAGAGTAGAAGTAGCGTATCTGAAGAGAGTAATTAATTACGAAAGGGACGTGAGTCTCGATTAACAAAACGTTTCATGTTTGGTTCAATTGCTAAGCAACGTGGGCATAAATCGGAGACTTTAATGATAAGAAGTATAAAGAGCGCAACAGTGTTTGCATGGTGAAGATGGCAACACACACACACACACACGGGACGTTGAGCGTCTTAATGGTCTTAAAATTAAGTGGTAGAGACAAAGAAATCTGAAGCCTGCTGAGTTTGAGCTGGATCTAACAAAACCCAGTGTCTTTACGCCACTTTTCTGCTCTTTGTGTTCTTAAGCGGTGTGTGCTAAGGCAAACATCACTCTTATGCTGTTCGTATGATGTTGGGCTAAAATTGTTGAACTTCTAAATCTGTTAAACTTGGACACGTAAGTCGTCCCTCTCAGTTGTGTATGGACATGAGTGATACATGATACCTCAAATCACTGTTAGGAAAAGTGTCATGTTACTTTTCTAAGTGATCAGATTTATTGTTAATTTTTCCTAGTGACAAAATCAAAAATAATTACATTAAAGTGACTAGGTACCTGTACTTGTGGGTGGGCTGATCAGTAGACAACCCCTCAGAACACTTTAGAAGATGTATGGCAACATAACAGTTACAGACCATGTTGAAACCAGAGCATTAACAATGTTGGGTACGGTTACTTTTAACGGTAATGTATTACAATATTGCGTAACGCCATACAAAAAAAAAACAAACAAAAACTAATTACGTTACCCAGATACATTTTATGGAAAGTAATGCATTTCGATAGATTTGCATTTACGTTACTGTTACTTTTGTGTTACAACTGTAAAGCATTTTCACAGCAAAAGAGAAAATAATGTACCTCACCCTTTACTGTAAATTTAAAAGTAATGCATTACTTTATTAGTTGAAAAAGTAATCTGATTACATAACTCGTGTTACTTGTAATGTGTTACCCCCAACACTGTTGGCAACTGTGCAGAATACCCTAGTAACATGCTAAAATGATGCTAAACACATTAGAAACTGCATAGTAATACATCCTAGCGTTGTGGCAGTGAGCAACAGGCAGTTGATTTTTCTTCAGAAAATGTCTTTACCCTGTTTTCTTTATGTTCTCGTCTTGCTAAACATTGGAGCATTGGAGGAAATGTTGAACTTTTGGACTTTAAATGCATAGTTGTTGTGGTTCTGTTTCCTTTTATCTAACATGAATTCTACTAGAACACTAAAGGCTTGATATTATCAGTTTGATTGATTAATAAGTAGCCTAGTATGTGGAAACTTCCTTATTGGAGTAATTGTTAGTGCTATTTTAAGTATTGATGGGATGGACGGTCAAATGAAGGGAGTCTTTTATTTTTCTAAACGTACAGCACACGAAACGTAAAAACATATTTGTTAGTGTAGAATTAAATTGTCTCCTGTCATGTTAGAGCCTCATTTTGCTGCCTGTGGAACGTACACTCTGAGTGAACCGAGTTAATGGTCTATGGAAACAACTCACGGCCAACAGCCAGTGCCAAAAAACTGCTCATATTGGGTTTGGTGTAATGTATTTAATCAGTGTAACTGGAAACCGTGGGCTGTATGTGCTGGCTGACTGTAGTCTTCTATAACTTTCTCTGTCATTCCCTTAACGTTGAGTAATGAATGTTCCTAAGATGCAGCAGGTATTTCTCTAAATCAGATTTATCTGTTGTCATAAAACAGGGAGTTCACATAAAGTCTAGCTTTCTTTTCTTTAGCAGAAATGACAAGTACTGGATGTAATGCACCTTGCTCACCTCGCTTGGAGCTTATGTATTAGTCCACCCACTGACGCCTACAAGTACAGCACTCTTCTCTGGAAAGGTGCTTTGCAAACCACAATCAACAGATGTGAGAGACTGAAGAGAATTGTTGACTTTTCGAGGGAGTTAGGTCTCGGGCTTTATACAGAGTCACTTTCTCTAAAGCATTGTCCTTTTTTATCAAGGTCTCTATGTGTAGTTTAACAGGTGGGGATGGTGAATGTTTAGTTGTTGAGAACTCTTCACGTATGAGCACAAAGTCCTTGTGCCCACTACAACTTGTCACAGTGTACATAAAATAACAACGTTGCACAATTCCCAAAACGAATCACTACTATGAGTTCTTCTCCCTGCACTTTTGAAATTTTGCTGTCAAACATAAATATATATGCTATTGTATGATTGTTTTTAAAAGGATAGTTCACCCAAAAATGAAAATTCTATCATCAATTACTCACCCTCAAGACGTTCCAAACCTGTAAGACCTGCATTCATCTTTGGAACACAAATTAAGATATTTTTGATGAAATCCAAGAGCTTTCTGGCTCTGCATAGACACCAATGCAACTATCATGTTCAAGGTCCAGAAAGGTAGTAAGGACATCCTTAAAATAGTCCATGTGACATCAGTGGTTCAACCATAATGTTATGAAGTGACAAGAACACTTTTTGTGCACAAAGAAAACAAAAATAAAGACTTTATTCAACAATTCTCCTCCAAATCACATCTTCCTCCTTTATTGAGAGTACCTCACTCGCTCCCAGATTTAATCAAAAATATCTTAATTTGTCTTCTGAAGATGAACAAAGGTCTTACGGGTTTGATACGACATGAGGGTGAGTAATTCATGACAGAAATTTTAAATTTTTGGGTGAACTATCCCTTTAAAGACCTTTAGGCTAACATCTTGTTTTTTTCTATTCGATTATATAATTCTCGACACATCATTGGATGAATTGTTCATTCCCTTGTAAAAGAACTCAAGTACAAATCTTGTATGTTTTGTTATGTCTTGTAAGCAATTTTCAGATACTTGTTGTTTTGAATCTTATGTTGTGATTCAAGTTGGAGCTGATTGGTTCAGTTTTTTGGTTCAAGAGTTTTTTGAAATGTCCTTAAAGAAAATGCTGTAAGTGTTAAACAATATGCGAAAGAGTAGCATGTCCAAATTTCTAGTATTTATAAAACCGTAGGCGAAAAGTACTACTATTTCTGCTGTGTTTGAAGTGTGCGTCCAGTGGGCAGTTTACTCTCCCATGAGTTCATGAGTGAATGGCAGTGAAGCGATGCAACTAATGCTGTAGGTCACATGACAATGACAACATACTATACAAAATTGGGTTAAGGTTGTCATAGGGCAGTGGTTCTCACCTGAGCACATTTTATATGCAAGTTCTCTCCTAAGGCAAGGCAAGGCAAGTTTATTTATATAGCACATTTCATACACAAAGGTAATTCAAAGTGCTTTACATAAAAGGAAGTAGAATAATCATAAAAACAATAATAAAAACAATAATTCACAAAAAAGGCAGTAGAATAATCATAAAAACAATAATCACAACAATAAAACAAAAAAAAACAAAACAAACAAAAAAAACTTTTAAAATTATTTAAATGGTTAAAAGATGGTTAAAAATAGTAAAGGATTATACATAGTGCAATCAGTTCAGATGTAGCACAGTGCTCATTCAGTAAATGCACAGCTAAACAGATGAGTTCTGAGTCTAGATTTAAATGTAGCTAATGTCTAAAGAGATGATCTGAATCAGGTACATTAAATAAGGAAGACAAAATGTGCAAAAGAATGGGCCTGGAGTAGGGAGCTACTGTCTTATTGAATAGTGAAGCGCAGTACCCTTTAAATCTCGCCTGCAAGGTGTCATTGGCACTTTAAATTTAAAGTATAACCATAACACAATAATATTGGTAAGTGTCTAGCAGCTTTTCATGAACCAGAAGTGAGGATAAAGCCCACAGTATACTTCGTTTTTTTATGTGTGCATAGTAATACTATGTTTAGTATACTCCATTTAATGTTGTGTGCGAATGTGGGTGGTTGACACATGCGCTGTAGAAAGCTTAATCCATATCTAGTGCCTGCTCTATTTTTCTCTATAAATTATGACCGCTAACAAATATTTGTAAACCCTTTTAAACCGAATCTGGGCTATCTCATACCCTCTCACTCACAAGCACTTGTCATTATGAGCATCTGTTTTTGCAGTTTCTGCTATTTCATTGTTGTTATTCCATCTCTTTAGTTTTGCTTTCTACTGTGAAAAAACAGCCCAGGCCAGTGTTGCCACCTTATGGAACAACTGATTACTGCAAAACAAATTTAATGCGGATGTGAGACCTCAGTTACAAAAATCGGGTGGTGCGCGTACTATTCTGATGATTGAAATTCATATTACGTGCACTTTGCATATGTGTAAAAACTGAAGTATACTTTGGTCTTCGTACCAACAGACTTGAGGTGGCTCCATTTTCCCAGACGTGCCTCATGGGAGAATATTGGAAGATGTTTGTCTGTGTATAAAGAAGAGTGCTGAATAACCATTATACTGAGCGTCTCGACAAGTTTTTAAAAGCTTTTTATCTTCATAAGCTTATTTTGGACATGAGTGAGCTTTTATGGTGGCTTAGCAGAAATTCGTAATATTCTAGTTGCTATAGTGAGACACTTGGAGTAATGAACCAGCAATGAGCCTGTCACACAAATTTTAGTTTTATTACTATTATTATTACTATTTTAAATGATAAAGATCCCAGAGACATGATTCAGGGATGCGTTCTAGTCTGCCAAGCCTGGCTCCCGTGGGATTGTGGAAAGTCAATCCAAAGGTTTACCCTGGAAATGATGCAGACTCGCATAGCAGTGTTTCAGGTCACTGAGCATGCTTGCAAGTACTTCCAAATAGCCACAATGGCTTTGCCCCATCGCTTCATTTGGAGCCTGTGTATAGTTGCCATCACCAGCCATGTGTCTGGCTCTTTATTCAGCGGTCTGTACATGATTAAACCTTATTATGCTGTTAACTTGTTCCACTGGCATCACTAACTGGTTTTGGTTCTGCATTTGCAGATTTTTTTTAGGTTGAGTAAGGGCATGAGTTGATTTGAAACTAAGCTGAATCGTTCTTATTTAAATATGTATTATAAAACTTAAAGGGGGGGTGTGTTTGATCTAAGAAGTTTTAGTGTATGTATGTGTGGAAGGTTAAAAACAGGGACTTTCTGCTCTACCTTGTCCGTGAGTGGAAAATCACACGTGGCTCATGTCCAGGAATTTTAAATTATATATTATTGGCATCGTGCTTAAAAATGTAGGGCAGATGCGGAGTTCTGGGTGTGGGCCAGTTCTAAAAGGTGACAGCCGGTCAGTCCTGAGAAATACTAATGCTGATGCTGCACATGGTGGCTTCAGTTTTAGGGCAGTCGTGTAACTAAAAATACTGCGCGGCTTAATCTGATGGATTTGTGCAGAGTTGTGGGGAGCTCTGTGCGGTGAATCTGAAATCTGGCTTCAACAATGATGCTTTTATTTGCTAATGCACATCAACTGCATCCAATTATGAACAGGAAAACATGTCAGCCCTGATGCACTCTATATGGAAACATTGCATGGCCAGTTTGTTTAAAGCACCAATTCCTCTGCAATAGTAAAAATGGGAAGTAGTTTGTAGCAGGGTGGGGTGGTTTTGCTAAAAATATGTATTTATCACAATATTTTTTCTTCTTCTTGATGGTACTCGATACATATCTTAAGTTTTTTTTTTGTATTTGTTCAAAAAGTAAGAACCATCATCATACAACCAAATGCCATTGTAGCCTAGAACGTTCTTTCATTCTTTTTCTTTCTTTCTTTCTTTCACTGAAATTAATCAAACGTACCAACATTAACAGTTTTTTGTTACTGAAATTTACATCAGACGAGCTAGATCGTGAGACAAGAAAATGTAAAAAAAAAAAAGACTAGTTAAAAAAATCACAAATATGTGCTCATGTCAGCAGAAATATCATTCTGAATACTATTATATTTAGTTATTTTCTTTTGGAATTCAGAAGCTGAAATCTAAGCATTTGATTTACAACAATCATCAAACAACTACTTTTTTTTTTGGTTCCTTCCTGAATCCTGTCTATTTTACAGATGTAAATTATGTCGATTTAGCAATTATGCAATATTCAGAATAGCTTTTCAATAGTTTTTCAAAATGCGGTGATGCTTCAAAAAATCCACATGATGTTCTATCCTTGTCAGAAAGAATAATCCTTCCACTTTTCATCTGTAGATTGATATTAAAGGGTTTAATATATGGTCTACGTGCTCCATTGGTGTTTCAGATGTAGTTGTGTCAGTGGGGGAATCTGGGCTACTAGGCTAACAGCACACATTCATGCATTTACAGTTGCTGAGGATCGCACTGAGCTTTTGGAAATTTTAATAGAACACCAGTTTCCAAGTTTCCGCTTTTGCTGTGACTCACATTCTGGTGTTTTTTTTATCCCCCTACTGTAGTTTCTACTGCTAGAAAATGTGTTATTGAAGTAAATGTTATGTTCAGAAACATACAACCCCATCACTGGCAGATTTAATATCCCATATTTGGTGGTGCCTGTTTATTACCTGGTTTCCTCCTGGCCTGTATTCTGGTCTTCCTGTATAAAGTCTGCAATATAAACTGTCTGTTTGTGCCATCTGGCAAATGTGCAACATAAAACATCTAGATCTCCCGTAACAACAGTTCAGCAAATGTCACATGCAGAACACCATGCTTTTTAAGAAACTAAATGTATTCAGATAAATTAAGCTTTTGCCGTTTTTAAAGTTTTCTTGACAAAAGTCTTTCTGTAAAGCCAAATCTTTACCAGTAAGTGTGGTAATCGTGAATTAAAGAAAACAAAAACCCAATCACAATCACTGATTTTCCGTGAGGAGAATGTTTATTGGCTAATAATTTTGCCTTTCCAGAGCAGCTGGTATTCAGTTAGACTAGTAGATCTTGCCAGGAGTTGCTATGCAGCGGGAGAGCGAGCCCTGGAACTATTCTCTTTACACGGGAACCGCTGGATGCATCCAGGCTTTCTTCATGTCTTGTCTGACCTTTAGTCTGTGGTCTTCTCCTCTGTCCTCTTTCACAGGTAACTGATCATATCCCCGGCTGCCAGGTTACTGCTGTTGCCAAGACACAAATTGAGCTAGACATAGAGATAAGTGGTTTTCCCCCAGTGTTACTCGAAAGCAAAGATAATGCAAACCAGAAAAAGAGATTTATAAAGAACTTCATTGTTCTGTTCTAAGTAGTTGGCCGGAATAAATGCGATGTATTAGCAGGCAGGATCATAGACGTAAATGTATCTTAGGTGAAATTAAATATTAAATGAATGTGGCTCTTTGATAATGTTATGAAAGTGTTTAGAGTACAGAAATTAACCATAAATATGGTTGCCAAGTATTATCTGTATATCATCTGTCTGTTTATAACTCACAATTGCGAGTTAATGTCTCGTAAGTCAGAATGTCGAAATACAAACATTTGTGAGAGAAAAAAAGTCAGAACTGCAAAATACAAACTCACATTTGCAAGAAATAAAGTCAGATTTGTGAGTTTTTATCTTGCAATCCTGACTATTTCTTGACTATTTATATCTCATAATTTTGAGAAAAAAGTCAGAATTACGTAAAAAGTCAGAATTGTGAGATATAAACTTGCAATTGCAAGAAAAAAGTCAGAACTGTAAAATACAAACTCACATTTGTGACAGTCGGTGTTTATCTTGCAGTTCTGACTGTATTTCTCGCAATTGAGTTACAAAACAATTCTGACTTTTTACTTTTGTATAATAATAATAATAGAATATAAAGATATAAACTCACATTTCTAAAGTCACATTTTTAAAGTCGCATTATTTCTCAGAATTGCGAGATATAAACTTGCAATTGTAAGATAAAAGTCAGAATTTGAAATACAAACTCACATTTGCAGGGAAAAAACTCGCAATTGAGAGTTTATATCAGGCAATTCTGATTAAAAAAAAAAAGTCCAAATTGTTAACTTATATCTTGCAATTCTAACTATAACTTGCAATTGAAAGTTTATATCTCACAATTCTGAAGAAAAAAGTAAGAATTGCGAGATATAAACTCGCAATTGCAAGAAAGAAGTCAGAATTGTGAAATACAAACTCACATTTGTGAGGAAAAAGAAGTTAGATTTGTGACTTTATCTGACTTTATTTCTCACAATTAAGTTTATATAAAGCAGTTCTGAGGAAAAAAAGTCTGAAATGTTAATTTATATTTTGCTTTTCTGACTTTATAACTTGCAATTAGGAGTTTATATCTCAATTCTGAGGAAAAAAAGTCAGAATTGCAAGTTTATATCACAAAATTAAAAAAACTGAGATAAAAAGTTGCAATAAACATTTTTGTTCAGTAGCGGAAATGGACTTCCATAGATAATAGATTATAGTTTTTTTTTTTTTTTAATAATCAGATTATGAATATTTATAATAGTTATCTTATACTTTAAAAATGACCTTATTAAAAATACTGTCAATAAATGAATGAACAGACGAACAGATGAATGTCTACTAAACACACAGTGAAATGACAAGTACAGTTTTCATTTCTATGTAGACATATTTCCTACTGAGACAGGAACAGGAACATCATAAAGTGTTCATTCCATTTCTTAAACGGTTAGAAGTTTAGCTGTGAATCATAATTTGTACTTGGACATTTAATTGGATGACAATTTGTATAATCCTTTGAGTGCAAAATGATGACTTTTGTACATTTTAAACACGTTCAACTGCTAAATTAAGGTTTTCAATGTTTATGAATATGCTAGTGAATTAAAAAAACACACACACACACACACACACACACACATAAAAGTCAGATTTATATTTAATGGGCTCTTTAATTTCTGACATCAGGGCAACAAAGTCTGAAAGTCAATGACTAACCCTGCCCTAAACTGCAGGGGAGATAAAGATTAGGCTTATCAAATTGCACAGCAGCAATCTGAGGTACTTTATAAAGAACTTGAGGCGGACACACATCTTGGCAACCTTATCAGTCCAAGATCTGCTGTTGGCGTTCACCTCTTAATCCTTCATTTACATTCAACTTTTATCAGTCTTTTCATGCCTTGCATGTTGCATGCAAATGACACGTGTTTATGTTATCAACAAACCACGACGTGTTTTACTGTCTGCCCTTTATTTAGGACTTGTTTCTTTGCCGATGTTTGTATTTTGACTACAACTGGCAATGCTGGGTATTTTGTTTCTTTACACCGGGTGAGCTGGGAGTGAAAACACGGGCTGTTATTAAAGGCGCTTTATGCTGAGCTCTACATTTTGCCATTGCCCGTTTGTTTAAACAGTGCATGGGGGTTTAGGGGCTGGTATGAAGGCCCTGAATGCAACTGGCACCTGGATTAGTGACCAGAGAAGGGAAAAATTGCCGCTACTAGCAGTTTAACTGTTTCGCTGTTAACTGTGAAATCACAATTCAGTGATGGGTTTGCTTAAAGTAAACATTTACGTAGAGTTTATTTCTGCCGTCCACTTTGTTTAGTGAGAAAGTCGCTACATTTTGATGACTCCACTCCATAAACATCTTGGGAGTATCTGTGGGTCATCAGCTGGGACAAGGGTCTTTAGTTACATAATTCCCAGTGGAATATC
The DNA here is from genome assembly GCA_012976165.1 of Labeo catla. NCBI lineage: Eukaryota > Metazoa > Chordata > Actinopteri > Cypriniformes > Cyprinidae > Labeo > Labeo catla. Next base: position 53,742 of record VONZ01001488.1, read on the forward strand.
TTGTGTCAGTAGTGTCCAGAACAGAACTGAACATGCTGGTCCAGTCAAGTTCTGCTTTGCAGATACTTCAGAATTAATTTGCATTATTTTAGTTTAGAATTGCAAGAAGCTGATGATGTTTCCTATGAACAGTAGAAGGACATGACACGGAATAGATGGCAAAGAAGGGTTTGAGTATTGGTTAACAAAAATAACCCTGGTCCACAAAAATATCAAAATGAAATGTAAATCGAAAATTGAAGGATTGTATTCAAGCCATTATAAGTAATGAATTGCACATGTTAACCCCATTGACTTAGATACATATCTAAGTCAAGGCCTACAGAACTACTGATCTGATATGTGATTGTCTTGCTTTCTCTGTAGGGGGTGTTGTCCAAAATGGAGGTGAAGACATCACTTCTCGACAATATGATAGGGGTGGGAGATATGGTTCTCCTTGAGCCCCTGTCAGAAGAATCCTTCATTGAGAATCTAAAGAAGCGATTCGATCACAACGAGATCTATGTAAGTAATGCTTAAATTTAATTCTGAGAACATCATGCAACAATTGTTGTTTCCTTCTCTTGGTCGTCTTCCCATTTTAGGCTTTCACCACTCCAGACAGTCACATCACATCAAGAGTGTCTAAGTTTAGTCTGAGTGTCTTCCCACTTCACAGATAAATGGGAGTGTAGAGAGGAACACGGGGTAAATCATAGCCCTCTCATTGTTCTGTCCCCACTCTCATGTCTTTCCCATTCATTTGGGCTCGGGTTTGAAAGCAGTTGCATACCAAACACCAAACCAGCCTATGAAATGGGTGCATTTGATGTGTAAATAGTTGTTTAATGAATCAGAATATGCAAAAGTGAACAGATCTCAAAGAGAATTGAACATTTTCTACCTTTCTTAAGGCATGAACAAGGACTCTGACTTATGCTATTAAAAGATTTTTCTGTTTGTCTGACACAGCCAAATGGCCTTAATTCAATCTGTTGTTCAACCAATAGCAGATAGGTGAATGTTCAGGAAACCTGTTTGAAAACAGTTATTTTTGCAAAGCTATTTAGCGATATTAGCGCTGCAGAAATTACATGGTTAATGTAGAAGTTCATTTCCAGAACCAAAATTTACAGATAATTTACTCACCACCTTGTCATCCAATAAGTTCATGTCTTTCTTGCTTCAGTTAATAAGAAATAGTTTTTTTGAGGAAAACATTTCAGGATTTCTCTCCATATAGTGGACTTCTATGGTGCCCGTGAGTTTAAACTTCCAAAATGCAGTTTAAATGCAGCTTCTAAGTGTCTTAACCCAGAATACACGTAGTTAATGCAGAGCTAGACGAGACGAGCATTAGAGATTAAAAAGTACACTTCTTCTTCGGCTGGGATCGTTTAGAGCCCTTTTAAGCTGCATTTAAACTACATTTTGGAAGTTTAAACACCATTGAAGTCCACTATATGGAGAGAAATCCTGAAATGTTTTCTTCAAAAAACAATTTCTTTACGACTGAAGAAAGAAAGACATGAACATCTTGGATGACAAGGTGGTGAGTAAATTATCTGTAAATTTTTGTTCTGGATGTGAACTTCTCCTTTAAGATGTGGCCATATTTATAGCTGTTCAGTGAATTTATGCAAGGTCATTCCATCTAGAATTTCGAGTGAAGGTGAAAGCTTTCACCACACAGGTTTCACAAGTTAGTCACACTAATTAACTGTGATGATTAACAGAAAGCTGCTTAGTTTGAAAATGACTTCTGTGTGATCTGTGCTTCATGCATCGCTACACTGGCAATATAACAGAATTTTTTTTGCCAGTGAAATCTTGCTAATGTGACAGCCCCTTAAGTACATAAAAAAAGCTTAATTTTCATTAAACAATCAGTTTTTTTTTTTTCTCTGCAGAAATTGACAGAAAGCTCTAGCATGTTCAGATTTACAATTTTCATTCAGTAACAGGAAATATCAAGGTTTAATGACCCAGTCAAATGGCTGACTTATGATTTTGTCTGGCACCATTAAAATGGACCTTTAAAAATATTTATATTTTGCTGAGCTGTAATCTGACAAGTAATAAAAGACTAAAATCATGCAGTTAGTCACAAACAGGTTGTAAGTGTGTTTAGTCTGTAATTAAGAGTGTACGTACTCCACAGCCCTCAATGTCCAGTAGCTGCAAGTTTGTAATACAACCTCTAGCCTTGTATTTAATACGAATCCCCAAATTACACAGAACGCTGCTGACACGAGCAAAATTATGTAGACCGCAATATATTTATATGTTCTTCCACTTGTTCAAACTGGTCACTTATTTTTCTTTTTAGTAAGTTATAGTCACAAAAACCATACATTTAAAATGTTTCATTATTTACTCACTTGCATGTCTTCTGCTAAAAGCAGATATGTGCCTATAGTGACAGCTCACTGAGCTCCTAAAATGACAAAACGGCATCATAAACATCAAGTGTTCAATACATACATAAGTTGTTGTACACTGTGTGCAGAATTATTAGGCATGTTGATAATCTGTTCATACTTTTTTTTTTTTTCAAACACATTTTACCAATTCCAAACCACATCAGTCTTAATAACTACTGTTAATTTTGTATTTAATCATTTATATGTGATATATAATTGTCCATGAAGGATGGAAGTGAAAAACTCCTTATATTCAGGTGTGCATAATTATTAGGCATGTTTTCTTTTACAGATAAAATGAGCCAAAAAGATATTTAACCCAGACTGAAAAGTCCAAATTATTAAATGCCCATGAGAAGAATGCAATACTAATGCATTACAAGAATTTGCAAAGTTAAGGCTTGACCATTGGACAGCAAAATGCTTGTTGAGTCTGCATGGTCAGAAAAAACAGGTGGAGAAGAAAAGATGCATGTTAACTGCAAAAGAATTAGGAATTAAGGTGAAGAATTAGGTGTGACACCATCAGGAACCGTTTAGTCTCCAGCGCCACCATTTTCCAGAACTGCAACCTACCTGGAGTCTTCAGAAGTACAATGTGTCAGGTTCTCAGAGGCTTTGCTTGGTAAAAAATCCTAAAAAATGCCCCAGACTTAATAAGAATAACAAGCTGATGTGTTGTGAAATACATGAAGAAGTTTTTTTCTTTTATAGGCTTTATAGACAGACAAGTTGAGAGTGACTCTTGAAGGACAAGCATCACATTCTCTTGTACCTCTGATTCAAGAATTTATCTTCCAAAATCTGGCAGTACATTTTGGGAGTTCATGTTTAGTCTCCTATCCTGAAAAGTCTGACTTGCAGAGATGGACTAAAATGAACTCCCAAAACTTACTGCCAGATTTTGGAAGATAAATTCTTGAATCAGAGGTACAAGAGAATGTGATGCTTGTCCTTCAAGAGTCACTCTCAACTTATCTGTCTATAAAGCCTATTAAAAAAAAAAAAAAAACAACTGTCTTCATGTATTTCACAACACGTCAGTTTGTTATTTTTATTAAGTCAGGGGCATTTTTTAGGATTTTTTACCAAGCAAAGTCTCTGAGAACCTGACACATTGTACTTCTGAAGACTCCAGGTAGGTTGCAGTTCTGGAAAATTAAGATTGTTGTGGTTTGGAATTGGTAAAATGTGCTTGGGAAAAAAATATGACCAGATTATCAACATGCCTAATAATTATGCACACAGTGTATGGGAAAAGAACTGTGTGAAGATTTATCATAACCTCTCGTTTTGTATTTAACAGAATAAAATAGGTTTAGAATGATATGAAGGTGAAAAAAAATTGCTGAACTCTCCCTTTAAACTTATATCTTAACTGCAGTTAATGGAGAATATTCTAGGAACGTCTCCACCCTTAGTATCATTTAAATGCCGAGAAAATTACATCACACTCCATAATATCTTTTACATTATCCAACTTTACAGTGAATATCACAGAGAATTATCTGCTTATCTAATCAATGTCCTGTCAAAAAAAGGTATAATGAGTTTCATTTCCAGATACGGCTGGCAATAAGAACTGTAGAATTATAAAACAAATGTCCTTGTGTTTATCGCTATCTTTAAACTTTGCTCAGTATAATTGGCTGCAAACAAGAACAAATGTGTTTATATATATGTGTATATGCACGTTTAGTAGTAGGAACAGATGTGAATATGTAGTCATGCTCTTTATTGATCCACAGTTGCTCGTTCTTACAAAATGTATGTCCACCAGGTCTCATTTAGATGCATTTAAGAGCCAATTGAATTATTTACACAGGCCTAGTCCTGCTCTAATGCACCCATAGTCATCACGTCTCTAGTGCCCCAGATGTCACCATTGTGAACCGCATTTCCATCTGGGAATGGGAGGATTCTGCAGTATTCCTAATGGAATGGAAAAAAAAAATGCCTGTTCTCATGTTTGTGTGAAAGAAGAATTAAGCCAAAGTTTCAAGAAGCTTTTAAGATAAATTCTTATCTTCCAGTCAAACTCCAACTGTTTGACTGGTAGCGAATGTCCTGGATGATGTTTTCATCATCATTTTCACTTCATTTGTCCATTTACATTTGTTTTCTACATCTAAGGGATTCATTATGCCTCCTGTGAACACTTGACAATAGATTATGGGCTGTGTTGTCATGGGAGAGGCCTGATCCTCTGACTGCAAGCCTTATGCAACACTCATTGTAATGAAAGGTAGAAGATGACTGCAAGAATTAGTCATTGTTCTGAGGTCCCAGAAACACTGAGATAGATTTGCTTTTAACGTCATAGGTTGAAAACTGATGGCAGAGAGAAGGAAAAAAAGGTTTGAAAGCAAGAAAACCTGGAATAAATTAGTCAGTATGATTGTTTGAGACGTCTGAAATTGACTCTTTCAGACACCGTTGCCCTCACTGGCCACCTTTGACCACCTTATGTTGTTGATGCTTCCTGGGATTCCGAACATTTTTGTTTGTGTTCTCTTGTTCGGTTGCTTGCGGGCCCCCCGCTTGTCTCAACAATACCCAGGAATTCCCATCTGGGTTGTGCAGACGGATGCATATTGTAGCTCTACTCCCCTACGCTGCCTCTACAACAGAACGAGGCAGAGAATGTGCTTGATGTCTGTGCCTCACAGCAGGGGATCATGAACTAGATTTGACAAGTATAAATACAGTGCAATGTCCTTTAAGGATATCATAATACCAGTACAAGTGAAATGTCAAAATTACCATAATTTTCATAATTGGAACGCACCATTATTTTCATTATGACTGGCTTGATGATGCATCATCAATCAAGTCTGAGATAACAACACTCTGGTATCAAAATTAGTTTGTATGGTCAGTATTGCAAATACTGTAGACCAATTGTTCCCAACTCTGGTCTGGAGAACCCCCAACACTGCAGGTTTTTCTTATCTGGCACATAGGTTTGAGCACTTGGAGTCTTTACTAATGAGCTGATGAGTTGTGAAATGTGCAGTGTTGGGTTTCTCCAGGAGCAGTGGGAACCACTGCTGTAGACTGAATATATGACTGGCTCTCATTACTCATGTATTCACAAATGTGTTCTCATGTTTGATTTTTTTTTTTTTTTTTTTTTTTTTCTTGTCTGTTGAGCAATGCTTCTTTTGCTGTCCTCCCCAGACATACATTGGCAGTGTGGTGATTTCCATGAACCCCTACAAGTCCCTGCCCATCTACACAGCAGAAAAGGTGGAAGAGTATCGCAACAGGAACTTCTACGAGCTCAGTCCACACATGTAAGTTTAAAAAGCTTGTTTGAAAGCACTATACGACAAAGTCGATGTCTAGTTTATTCCTAGACCTCCTGGTTGGCAAAGCGCAATCTTGAGAAAATTGTTGCAGACATGCATGCACAAGGTTGGAAAACCATGCCGCTTTTTGAATAAATAATAATGTAAAGGTCCCCCAGTGGTGTCATGTTTGCAGAAGTGATTTTGCAGAGTAGGTGTGCATATGCAGAGTGTGCTCTATTCACTCAACCTCTGTGATGTCCAGCCCCCTTCGGGGGAGGGGCAGCTCACTGTCCTGTCCTGCTCCAGCTAATGACCATCTGTCTCTCTAGAGGGCTGCCAGCCGCCTGACCAGACTGCCAAATCAAAACAAAGCAGTCTGCTTTGTTTGATCGGCAGACGCACACTTACCCTCTGAAAAACACCATGGACTGATCTAACTCAAAACCCAGCTCTAAAAAAAGAGCTGTTGAAAATGGGATGGCTTTTCCAATACACTTTTCCCACTAATTCTACACACTCTTCCCTGGAAAAGAAAAAGTTCAAATAAACAGCTGTGTACAGCTGTGTTTTTTCCCCCCAGAGTTTTTTGTGAGATCTTTTTGATGCTTTTCGCCTGTGGGTTCATAGTTTGTTCTCCTCATGTTTCTAAATTGATCTCTCTCTTTTGCTTCTGCGGCTGTCCTGTTCATTTGATCTGCTTTAAGTGAATATTTGTTCTGGAATGCCAGTTCTCCTTCAGTCTTGGACCCTTCCATATTCTTATGTTTTAGTCTAAGCACTGTTGCAGTGATGTCAGGGTCGATGCTCCTCTGATCTGAAGCCAGGCTCTGAGCTCATTCCAGGGCAGCTGCTTTTCCTGTCATGCCTGAGAAGCAGACCTCTTAGATGGCTCTGGGTTTACTGGCCTCCCGGGCTTGTACATTTTGGCGTCCTGGGACAGTGGGCCGTAACTGGTCCTGTTAACTGCGCAAACCATTCAATAGTATTTATGATCATCACTTCATCACCTCAGTAAACACAGCAGTCAGGCAGGGGAAGTAGCAAAATGGCCCAGAGCATCTGTGCTCAAACTGCTGTCAAGCTTTTGGGTAAGATTTAGTCAAGTCTGTGCTTGTTTTATCATTTTCAGAAATTTTGCCTAGTCTCATATAGCCAGACTTGAGATATAAAGGTAATACTTGAAGATATTAGCATAAATGCTTACTTTTGCAGTCAGGTGACCTGGAAAACTGAAGATTACCCTTTGCAGCAATGTTCAGCAATGCATCTAGCCTGAAAATGGTGTCCACAGCTTTTTCAGGATACTCACTGTCTGAATACATTGATTCATTCATTCAATCAGTGAGATACAGCCCTAGAAACCTACACACAAGTATGCTGGCAAGTTGGAGCCAAACTGTGTAGGACGTAGGTCCGCCAGGAGCAGGACCAGACACCCTTTCGTAGTGTATATTTAGGCCTAGGACTTATTTTAATCTTTGAGAGGCTTGGATTAAGGTCTCTTTTAATTAGGTCCACCTTAAAGACTGTGAGGTTCCTCTTCAAGTGAGGTCTTTGTAAAAGACTCCATAATTTGATCTTAAACACCAAGTCAGGCCATCTGCTTGGGCTTCTGTGTGGTAGATCTTTTGTAAGATGAGACCATGACAGGATTTGGAAGATCTCCTTCCGTAATCATCTTGTCCTATCCATGGTGAGGTCACGCAACCCTTATCGACTTTAACAGATGCTTGTAACTGGGTTTATATTGGCAGTTTTGAATATGCTTGCTCTACAGTGAGATTTCATGTGATATTGTTCTTCACATCCACTAGGTTAAGTAATTTCTTCATCTAAACCTGCACAAACAAGCCAATTGCACTAAAAGCTCAAAGTAATCACTGGTTGTCAAAGGGGTCAAAAGGGAATGGTCGTTTTCAAGGGCAAGTGCAGAATTGGCAGCTTGAATGGTCATTCTGTCAGCTGAGGAACACAAAGAAACAAAAGAAATTCAAGATGAAGACATCCCATGAAGCTGGTCCAATAGTCCACACTGAAGTCTAAAAAGACATTGATATTCAAATTGAAGTGTGTACTTTCTTCACCACTAGTGTCACCAAGCCTGAACAACACTTGTAAAAAATGAGTCCATTTCAAATTCAATTGGTTGGGTCTGTCATGTCTGTTTACACAGAGTATAAATCTGTTTGGTGGTTCCATTCTTTTTTTTTGGTGGTCTAAGCCTACAAATGCTTTAAAAATTGTATGGCATTAGCATGGGTGCTTCTGCTAAGGATTCATCCATGTTTCTGACTTAAGATTTTCAAGCTACCCATAAATCTTGATGGAGCCACGCAGTGACCCCCTGCATTAAAGGACAAGTCCACTTCCAGAACAACAATTTACAGATAATGTACTCACCCCCTTGTCATCCAAGATGTCTTTCTTTCTTCAGTCGTAAAGAAATTATGTTTTTTGAGGAAAACATTTAAGGATTTTTTTCCCATATAATGGACTGATATGGTGCCCTGAGTTTAAACTTCCAAAATGCAGTGTAAATGCGGCTTCTGCAGCGATGATTTTGAAATGATTTTTGAAGTTGAGGGAGAAAATACGATCAGGGTTTTCAACATACCCTAACTGTCTTGTGCCAGAAAACAGAGTTCAGGGAGAGCAAGACAAGACGAGCGTTTGAGATTAAAAAGTATTTAAATTTTATTTTTTTTTTTAATGAAAACGATTGTTTCGCTAGATAAGACCCTTTTTTCTTATCTGGGATTGTTTACAACTGCATTTGGGATCATTTAAAGCCGCATTTAAACTGCCTTTTGGAAGTTCAAACTCAGGGCACCATATCAGTCCATTATATGGAGAAAAATTCTGAAATGTTTTCCTCAAAAAACAAAATTTCTTTACGATTGAAGAAAGAAAGACATGAACATCTTGGATGACAAGGGGGAGAGCACATTATCTGTAAATTGTGTACTGGAAGTGGACTTCTCCTTTAAGTCTACATTATTATTGCTGTTTTTGACTCCTGGAATACTACAGTGTGTTTTTGGTTTCCATTAAAGACAGGAAGAGTCTAGAGCATGCAGATGTGCCTGAGGCATTGAGAGCTCATATTCCCACCTGCTTTTAACAGGCCTGTGTCCAGTTGCAGTAAACCTCTTAAGTTAAACAATCAATTGTAAAGGTGTTATAACTGAGTTTTCTTAACATGGTTTGTCGCAACTGGCAGCTGAGCTTCAGAGGTGGTCAAAGCCATAGAGGCAATAAAGTGGCTGAGACCACCATGATCACTAATCACTGCAAACGGTGGTGTGTTTAAAGACACTCACTGGAGGTGACAAACATCTGCTGGTTGCCTTTATATCCTAACAAGCGCTATATGCCTCACAAGAGGTCTAATTATCAGGACAATCTGACAGCTCAGAGAGAAGAATGGAGCAGAAGTTGAACCGGAATGGCAAGATACTAGTTTGCGAAATCCAGCTTTATGGTATTGTTTTTAATGCACTTCAGATTTGGCTCAGGTTATGATTTTTCTGTATTGTGAATTCGGCGTTAATATAGTACGTTTTCCTACTTCAGTTCATTTAAAATACATTTTCATTTGTTGTCACTCCAGATGTTCACAGATGTTTCTGTTTAGCATTTTCATGTGAAAGTTTTAGTAATAAAAAATGGTTTTTAGTAATCAAAAATTCTTTCTGGCATTGTATACTTTATATGTTATTGATTGTCACTGCTATTATGATGTTTGGTAGGAGTGATAGTTACCTTAAAATATCATCTGCGTCAAAACAAATACGTGTATGTAGAGGTAAATAGTGGCCTATAAGTTAGAATGCTGAAATTGTATTAGACAGGATGTTTTGAAATGCTCTGCATTGGATGTTTTTGGCTGCTGGAATGTGAGCTTGAACTTTGGTGTTGAGGTTGTTTTAGTTAATAACCAGGATGAGTGTGAAACGCCTCATTCTGGCAACTACACATGGTTCAACAGCCCCGGTGTCACCTCTCCCTTCCAAACAGACTGAGTTTCACATTGCTCTACTGCCTTTGGCTTAGTGGTCATTTGTGTGTGGTAAGAGTGCTTCAGTGGAGTCAGACTGTGAATGCGGTTGTCTGTGTTCATTGTGTTGTGTGTGTGTGGGGGGGGTTGTTTTGTTTTTGAGGGTTAACTGTCCCTTTAAATGGTCTTTATGACATCTTGTCTGAGGTTCATGCAAGAGCGTGATCCCATGTGCTCAACACGTTGTACTTTTTAGCTTTACTAAACAGAGCTGTATCTAGTTCAGGCCTGAACATGTTCTCAGGAACTCACACATATGGTTTACAATGAGGCCAAGAACAGCAAGAGAATTTTCTTTTTGTATGTGTGTGTGTGTATGCAAATTTTTGGGCCTGTAAGTATTCTGTGCTGTCGGATTACATATAGGAAGTCTTAAAGGTAATAGTTTAAGATTAAACCAGTAAGACCATGAGCCAACAGTAACCAACAAATTATTTTATTGTTAGTATACATGCTTTGTTTCAGTAATGATTATTTTAATGAAGTCAAATGCTTTAAAAATAAAAGTGAATCACACACCTCTATTGTATGACTTCACTCTTGGAATATAATGCATACAACTATTACTATAAGTTACAGGTTTATTTTATTGTTTGACAGCATTATTATTCATGACCTGTTGGCATAAGATTTCTGTTAAGAGCAAAACAAGTATTTGTAATGACATATAGGTCAGTAAACAGTGACACAATTTTAATTTACGGATTAACTATTCCTTTAATGAGAAGACATTTAGAAGATGGAAAGTCTTGCAGCAGCTTTGATAATTTCATTATCTGAGCTTTAACCACAGCACACACACACTGTCTTAATTAAATGGATGAGCTTTGCCAAACGCTTTAGACAAGCATTGTCTGTCCAGACATCTTTGAAACACTCTCATTGCCCATATGTAATGACTAGACCGCCTTTTTCTTTCCTCTGGGGTCTTCTGTGTCCTGTGGGCCTGCTCGCACCTGCTACTCGATACTGCTCATCCCTCAGAGCCTGCAATGAGAGTTTGCAGCTGCGTTCGAGGCTATTAGCACTAATTGTGTTTGATTAGAGAGGAACACAATGAGCAGCCATTACAGTGATATTCATGTGCTTCGTTCCAAGGAGTATTTAGGGCATTGAGTAGCATAAAATGCCTAATATTTGTGTATTTTAATGCTGTACGAAGGCATTTAGCTTAGCAGCATGCTAACAACAATCTCTGTTAGGAATCATTGTGAGATCAGCGCCAAGTGCTTTGCGTGAGGAGTACCTTTTAAATGATACACAGAATTGTTGCCTATGCAGTGTGTTCTAAATCACTTACATATGAGTTAAATCCGCACCTGCGGAACGGATTTTAAAACATTTAAATCCATTCCACTCATTTCCACAGTTTTTTTTTTTTCACAAAAAATGGGCGTAAAGGTCTATTTAAAGTCGGTTAGAATTAGGACTGGTTTTAGGACAGAGCCATAATGTCGCTTTGCCTTGGACATTATCCAGCTTTCGTCACATTAAATACTAACGTAAAACAGCATATAAGCCAATTAGTGTCCACGTGTGGCTTTGAAGGTCTGTTCAGTAATCTGCATGACAAAGTAGGTGGCAGGTGCTTATCGTCATGTCAGTTCTGGAAGATGGGGGTCTTGGGTGGTGTGGAGATGGTGTCGCAGATGGGGACTTTGGTCAGTGTGTCATGTCCAGATTGAGCTGCTGCGTCTCAGGGGGTGGATTGTATTACATTGTACGTAGTGATGTAATGGGACCTCTCAGCACTCTGCTATTGAGCAGCACCAGGGCATTGTTTGCAGAGAGAATGTACCCTGCTGATAGTGCAGCCCGGCCCACAAAATAGCAGCTCATACAGATTTTTGTGTTTGTGTGTACAACTACACAAATAAAACCCCTGCAATGGACAGCCAATGCATCTAGGGTGTTTTCTTGTTGACCCCAAGATCCTGGGCCTGTGCCTTGAGGTACAAAAGCTAAAAGGTACATCTTATTTACTTCTAAATGGTACATATTGGTGCCTTTTGAAAGGGTACAGCCTCAGTAACCATTTTGTACCTTTTTTTTCTGTGAGTGTAGGATAGGCTTCAGAATGCCGTTTTCTTTGCTTTTGTACCATTTGACACAGTCTGCATTCTATTCTAATAAAGCATGTTTTTTAGCATTGTTGTAGATTTGCAGGTCATTGTTTGCATTTCCTGTGGGTTTTGAGTGATCCTTGAAAACAACAGCAAACGTCCATATCCCATAACCAGACACAAAGCAGGATCTGAGTGAAGACAGTTGAGTCTCTTTGACCTGCTGAAGGATGCTAAGCAGACACTGCCTGAAGGTCAGGCAGCAATGCTCACGTCTCACCACCACTAACCACACTAATTTCTGTTGGCTTGTGTTTGGGTACATATTCTTTAGTCTGAGTGAATTAAGCTCCAAACACCTGGGTATTTTTAGATTGGGTACAGATTTACTCTGTATTCGTCCATGCAGGGCATTTTTATGGTTATCGGTATTGGTCATTTTCAAAACAGATTTGCTGATTAAAATAATTTAAAGCATTTATAGATTTTTATTATTTTTTTTTTAATTTTGACATTTACTTTATCGGCATCTGTCCTGAAAAATGCATATCAAGTCTCAAAACAATGTCAAATGCTATATGTATGACTCTGTAAATGAATAGTTCTCTTAAAAATATCACCTTTCCACTCTAATTGAGTGGAAAACAGAAGCTTAAGCCTAAAATCTTGTGTTTGATGTACAGGGTTGGAACAACATGGGAGTGAATAAATGGTTATTTTTGGATGAACTGTTCTACCTTCTAGTGGTTTGAAGTCCATTTTAGAAGACTTTTCTTGTTTTCTTGAGAATGAACCATGTTTGGGTTGTACCATGTGGTACCTTTTGGTTAAGGCGGTCTGGCCTTCATTGAGGTTGAAAACCGGGATTCAGGCTGATATTATCCAGGCACTTTAACTCCTACTTGTAGGCCAGGCCGGGTGTATATGTAATTTGTGTATTTTTGTGTTGTGTTGATGATCTGTGTACTGTAACTTTAGCCTTTACTACTGTAGAATAGGGTGTGTCTTTTTGCATTACTATCTTTATAGGCAGAGAGAGGTGTACAGATTACAGGACTGATAATCAGAATAGCAGCTCATGGGCGTTACAACATCCTATTGTAGAAGTGTGAATTTGGTTCATACTGTGTGTGCGTGGGAGACTTTTCTTTATTTGAGTTGGTCACTGCCACATCTCACACACATATGTGAAGCAGGAGGCAGGTTTCATCCAGGGTGAGGGCCAGATGTCTGCTTCTCTCATCACGCCTATGCCTAAAATCCAGACTGGCACAAACTTGCTGAAACTGCTGGTTTAAAGGGGTCGTATAATGAGGAATCAAGAAAATGTAATGAAAGATGCACGTTTAAAAAGTTCACCAAGCATTGTGCTTTTTGGGCTGTGTGTAGCACCTACTACTCTGCTGATTCTTTTGAGGTATCCCAATGTTAGATATGAGCAACTGTTTATTAACAAGTTTATTTTCAACAAAATCTCTGATCTATTCAGTCTGTTCTTTCAGTTTGAGTCGCACATGACATTTTAGGTTTTTTTTTTTTTTTTGGGACTGTGTTGCAAATGCAGCTTTGCAAACTGTCATTATTGGAGTAGTTCGCTTCCAGAACAAAAATTTACAGATAATGTACTGACCCCCTTGTCATCCATCGTTGTCTTTCTTTCTTCAGTCATAAAGAAATTGTTTTTTGAGGAATACATTTCAGGATTTCTGTCCATATAATGGACTTTTATGGTGTCCCTGAGTTTGAACTTCCAAAATGCAGTTTAAATGCAGCTTCAAAGGGCTCTAAACAATCCCAGCTGAAAAAGAAGGGTCTTATCTAGCAATTTATTTTCTAAAAATAAATAAATAAAAATACAATTTATATACCTTTTAACCTTTTAATGCTTGTCTTGTCTAGCTCTGTGTGAACTCTTCCCTTTACAAAAATAGATAAAAACAGCGATGTTGGACGATTTTGAAGTTGAAGATTGGAGTTTTTTTAACTGTCATGAGCCGGAATACACAGAGTTCTCGCAGATCTAGACAAGATGAGCATTTGAGGTTTAAAAGTAACTTCTTTTTATAACATCGTTTTGCTAGATAAGACCCTTCTTCCTCAGCTGGGATCATTTAGAGCCCTTTGAAGCTGCATTTAAACTGCATTTTGGAAGTTCAAACTCAGGGACACCACAGAAATCCATTACATGGAGAGAAATCCTGAAGTGTTTTCCTCAAAAAAAAAAAAAATCATTTCTTTACGACTGAAGAAAGAAAGACGTAATCTTGGATGACCCGACCCCCCTTTAATTTACACCTTTACACAAAGCCTAAAGTTATTTTCCATTGCCAAACCATATGGAAAAAAAAAAAAAAAAACTTTGTGTATCTGAGAATTGCTGGTAACATGTGGTATCTGCTTTTCAGACCATATATCAGATGTTAGTTTATGCGCATTATCACACTCAAGGTTCAAAGTGCGTTGGGTTCAACAGCAATGGAAAAAAAATCATGATGATATGCGTTTTTGTTAATTTTATACATTCTGATATTTCACTGTCAGAATGGCTGTGTGACAATGCATGTGGAAAACCTACAGTACCACGTTTTGTTTCTTCAGCTGCTGCTGTATGTAGGCAATAAGGAAATGTTGAGCTACCTTTGCTGTTTACAGAGCCTCTACAGTTGTTTGCTTTCCCAGAATCCCTTTACAATCCAGGCTTTTACAGAAAAAAACTGTTACTTTTTCCCCTACTCTGTGAAATTGAAATTGCTTGGGTTTGTGAGGTGCCATTTCAGTTTGTTGTGTCAGTGAGGATGTCAGAATGTGACGGCATTATTGATTGTCCAGTCAATCACGGGCAAAGTCCTAAGACTGTGCATAAGTATGTCTTACAGTTTTACCCGAAGACCTCACTAAGGTCACATTTTACAGTCTGATAAGCAGCAACTGTAAAGGATATAAAAAGTCTCTTTTTGTATTTATTTCAAATAATTTTCTTTACAGTCAGTTAAGCAGTTTTCTAAGCTGCAAGTGACTCACATTCACCATTTTGCTCATCCCACACATGCTTACAGGTAATATTGTATCGGCAAATGGCTTTTAACATTCACATGGACGTGTAAGTGTGTGTGTCATTCTGGTTATTGGTTATCAGCGGTAGCTTTTAGCATGGAGAGAGATGAACTCTGGACTTTGCGTTGGCACGCATGCTCTTTGGTAGAGAGGGAAGCTTCACTTCTCATGTAATTGTGGCCACCCACCCTCATCCTCTGCTGGTGAAACAAAGCAAACTGCCTCTGTCCCTGCAGTGTTCACTGCCTACAATTCATAGCTGTATAAATAAAAAAAGAAGTCTGAAGCATTATGGGGCCATTGGGATATAGTGGGGGAAAATGCTCACTTCCCAACTGGAAAGTCCCTTTTGTAGGAGAGTTGCGTGAGGACTTTAATATGTTCACGCTGTTTGTTCTGGCTCAGGTTGTGTAACTAAATCACCTTTCCTCTGTCATCAATAGCTATGGCAATGAATACACATAAAATGTTTACACTTCTTTTGTTTGTCAGTTAAGTCAGTTAATTATAGTTAAACATTAAACCACATTGTCGTTTGATGGGCTCTTATATTCATATTTGCTATTGTCAGTTTTTAATGTGGAAAATCTTTAAATATAATTCGGAAACAAATAAACATTTAAGCAATATACTGCTTAGTTCCTTTTTGAACTCTTTAACTGTGTGCAGAGTTTCCTTTATTATCAATCAATCTATCTATCTATATAAAATTTACAGCAAAATACTGTGATTGACTAAACAGACTGAAGAATTTCAAACAGTTATGTTGTACTTGTGTCTGTTCACTGTTCTATGAAACCAAATATGATTGCTCATCTGCTTTCTAGATAATAAAGTAGCACGGACCTGTGTGGATTTATGATTTGTAATGGTCACATGTCAAAAACTATGGTATGTCATGAACTTGGCCTCAGTCAGTGTTTGCTTTTCTCATTGTTTACATTCCTACTTTGACTTTCCTTGGTTTCTCAGGGTTTCAGTAGTGACTTCACAACTTACTTAAACACTTAACCTTCACTTTTCACCCGTGGATTTCACAAACTCTTGCATTTGAAAGAATCTAGCCATGTGTTTAATTACTAGCTGTTTTAATGAGGTAATTAACATTGCTCTTAAACGGTACTGTTCAGTTTTACCTTTCCAACTGTTGCCGTCTGTTATGTCACTGTGAGAAACATTTGCCTTATTCACAATTTCAAAATGTTGTTGAAACATTGATTTTCTTCATCAGGATAGAGTAAACTTTGAGAACATTTCATTAAATCATGCTTATTGCAGAAATGTCTAGACCTAATTTATTCCTATGAGGTGTTCACTAAATATTTGAGTATAGTCAGCTATGCTATACTGTGTTAAGTCATGACCATTTTATAATCACCATATTGCACCCCCATAATAGTATTTATTTTGGCTCTCAAAATGTGAAGGTGACCCCTCTCCCAGCATGTTCACAATCCCTCTCCCTTATTTCCTGCCACGGGGTTGGATAAACAAGCTTTGGCTCGTGTAGTACGGCCTCCCCTTGGCCACAGTTAGATCGTGCCACAATGGCATCGTTTGTCGTCTCGTGGAGACTGCTTGCCTCCCCGACAGCTTTTCATCCATTGAGGGTCACACTTGGGTCACGCGCCCCCCATTGAGACATGTCAAGTGATGTGTTGTTATGTGGCATGTTCATCTCTTCGTTCTTTGTACCACCCGTCTGTGAGTGCTATTTGTAGTTTGGGTTGTGGTCCACTTTGAATATTGGAAAGCCATATTCTCTCCCTGAGGAGTGAGAGTGAATAAATGAGAGAGGATGTGCTCTCAGTGGGGCATCAGAACACCAGAACACACGAAGGTTTGTGCTAGACCTCTAAAAGCTGTTGTTTGAATGGAATACATTTTAGTTCATCCGTTTTCCTGTGCATCGCCAAAAGCTTTCTTGTAACTGCATAGACAGCATATTAAAGTATCATAATTGTGCTTTCAATTCAAAGGATGTTCCAAAATACATCTGAAATAGCTTGCACTGGCCAAAATCCAAGAAACAATCATGTGTTTCTTTACAGAGAACACTATTAAATTCACAGAAGTTTGCAGACAAGTAAGCAAAATATCATCTATACTTATTTACTTAATTTTGAAAGTACTGGTGGAATAAAAAAATCCATTATACTGAAGAACAGACTTAACATTCATTTGATTTAAGTAGCTTTTGCTGTTAGCATATCGCTAAGCTAAATTCTGTAGAGTTGGCAGAAAGTAAAATTCACCCAGTCCATTTTATAAATGCTTGTTATGGGTCTTATTTTTAAAAATTTATTTGTGTATATGACCTTATAAAAATGACCTCATAAAAAATGACCTTGTAAAGTTTATTCAAAATGTCATGTACATCATAATACGGAAAACAAAAATCTGCCACTTCTTTTGTTTCATCATGACTTCAATAAGTGCACAAATGCATATCACATATGAATAATGGGTAACATAGGCCATTTATTACTATTATTCTTTTAATTTTTACTTAATACAAGCTGGTATTGAAGAGACTATTGTAAGTATATTTGTAATCAGCATTTCTCTTCCCTTGTCTGCCATCAATGGATGGATTTGCATGGATATACATTTGCAATCGAAATTATTCAACCCCTAGAGACTGCAGTCCTGTACAAATAGGATTTATAAAAATTGCATCTACAACAGTTTACTAGCATATTAAAAGTGATAATGTCAAAATATAATGTAATGTTTTTGAGTTATAGTTATAGTTTTTTAATAGCACTGCTATGTCATAATTATTCAAATTTTCAGGTGAGGAATGGGCCAAAATTGCAGTGGAGAGATGGCAGAAGTTTCTAAACACTTCCAAGCAGCATTTATTGGTGGTTTTAAAGAATAAAAGATTCTGCAGCAAATTTTACTTTTAGGGGTTGAATAATTTTGAACATGAACATTTAGAGCCAATTAGATTTTTTTTTTTTTTTTCATTATTCATCAACTTACATTTTCAGAATTACTGAAACAAATGTGTATTAAAAACTGATTCCTTTGATAAATTGTTTTAACAAAATTTTGTTCTCTGCAGCAGAATGTCTTGCAGTTCAAGGGGGCTGAACAATTTTCTGTATGTTGTATGAAAGTGTGTAGTTTGAATGAAATCTGGTTGTACTGTTTGTCATTGTCATGTGACTTAAGATGTAAAAGATGCATTCTATGCTACGTACTCTTTCCCAAAATAAGGTATAAGTTCCCTTAAAAATGCTTTCCACAGACATCTTGCTAGGTTTTGGAGTAGGGCCTGAATATAAGTCTCCATAGGTCTCCTCAAAGGACAGATGTGGGACACGTGACTGAACATACAGAGCATAGACGTCAGGAAAGCTGAGTCAGTGCAGACAGAGGGAAGCAGTAAAGTCATCCGGTTTTGGGTGACTAAAAACAGACCAACTTACTCCCGTGTTCTACTTCCTGAGAGTGTGAAGGGCCCAATGGAAGGGGGATCCCAACTGTAGGCCTCTCACACTCTATTGTTTAAACAATTGTAAGAAACAACACGTGCAAGTACCCTTGTTTTAAAACTCTCAGCAAATGAAAGATAAACTGGGGTGTTTGTGGCCACCTGGTTGAATGCACTTGCATTTTTTGGCCTTCCTTCTCTGGAGCTTCCGTGGTCCATTGTTTGCTCCAGTGGAGTCCGTGATCACTCCACCACAAGCAGGAAAACATTACTTCCACTGTGGCTCATTCAGAAACACATACGGATATCCTATCCCGGTGCAGCGGGTTGTCCAGCATGTTAAAGCATGATTCATTATTTGGCTACTATGTATTTTGTCCTGCCTCCAGCTCTGTACATTAACAGCATTGATGATGGTTATATTTTGGGTGTTCCTGTCCTTGTGATTAGTTTTTCCTTTTAAGCAGGACTATCGCTGGTAGCGGCATACTATTTTCTGCCATGTGCCTCATGTTGTGGCTTTGGGCCTTACCGCGGCCTTAAGGCAAGCTGAAATTACCGTTCAGTCTCCTGTAGACCATGTGCTAAAGGACATTCCTCCTTCATTCAGCATGAAGCTCTCATTCAGCTCCTGGTCAGATGTGGCTCTTCAGGCCAACAGCTCATGGACTGCCTACTTTGATGTTCATACTGGTGATTACGATACAAGTCTTATGTCAGTCCGAGTGATGTTTGCATACTGTAGAAATGACTCCCTCTTGTAGAAGTGACCCTTCTATCCTAACCTTGTGATGATTGCACAGAGCAGATGTTCTCACTTTACTCTTGATTTCCTCTCTGTCTGCACATGGTGTGGCTCCAGGCGGGGCATGAAGACAAACATCTAATGATTCCCTGGCCTTTGAGTGCAAACCAAAGCTCAGTTTTAGCTCAAAGTTGGATCGGGACAAATACCACACACACGTCTACTCCCTTTTGTCACTGTGTCTTTTTTGTTGCTTTTTATGCACGGCCTGTGGAGACCTAGGGGTCCATTCATATTCAAATTTAAGCTATTCATTGTCACGTGGACCCTTCGTCAGCGCAAAAAGAGGTTTTGCAATGCATCCTGGGACTCCCTGAAGCATCACGATGGTCTAGATTTGCCACTTTGGCAAATTTTCTTCAACAGGACCCCTCCCATGTCCCTCATGTCAGGGTTTGGATAAATGTATTATGCCTTTCTTTTGTTCGGGTCTTGTCGAGCGGTTTGGCCACCTCACAAAGCTCAAACATCTGCTATCTACGCTGTGCACGTTTCTGTGTTGATGTAATGCTGCATGCCCTCTGTGGCTCTCCTATTCTTCTCTTTGCTTCACAAGTCTCTCCCAGGCCTCCGCCCAGAGCCCAAACCTCCATTTGATGGACTCTATATTTTTTGGGTTTCTTTCTCAGTACAATTTGTGGCGCGTCAGCCTGTTCCATTCAAGATTTGGTTTGGAGTGCTAATACTTATGGGTTAGTATATTATCTCCATAATATTAAAATAAAGGCTCTGTTCCCAAACCCTAGTGGGCTGTTTTGCTGTCTGACAGCAGTTTGCAACAAGAAAGTGGATGAAGTTACTCATTTTCAGTGAGAGTACAATATTTATTTGGAGTAAAAGCAGCTATTAAGAGTGCTGTACAAAGTTTTTGCAAATTGGAAGTGACATGATGTGGCGACTACCAATAGGAGTTTGTATGGTACAGCTGGTTGTTGCAGTAGAGTTTTTACTTTATATGTAACTGATTTGGAACCGTCTACGTAGGCAATTTTGTGTGCCATTCAAATATCCCTATTCATGCAAACCTTCATTTTTTTTTTTCATTGAGTTTGTTGAAGTGCATTCTGCAAAGGATACACACTTTTCCACTTTAGTGTGCAGTCACTTTTACCCTTTTACTCCAAATTTCTGCAGGTTAAATGCAGTCATCTTAATAGGTAGCTGCATGATCTGGAATCTTGTGAACATTACATGTTCATATGAAAATTCATTGCACTGAACAATGTAAAGCTGTTTGGTTTGGAAGTGGCCTTAAAGTAAGCAGTGCTTCATACATCTCTATACAATAATAGACAATGGATCTTCCTTGCCAGGTTCCTCGATGTCACCACACCTTTAGGATTTAACCAAAAAGGAAGGCAACATAATCATCCACTTTTGGAACAGCCTACAAAGCCTTAAAATGCTTTCTACGTAGGCAGCTTGCAAGATCTTGGAGCCAGAGTGTCGTAATATGTTCTTTCATTTGTGCTATCTACTGAAAAAGTGACCTGCCTTTGGTTCATTTCAGGGTCTTCTGGTGAAATTATCTTAAGTATCCAAATTCATGCATGCAACATCAGTATGGCAGTTTTGTCATGGTCATTAGGACCATGCATATCAATGAAGTATTACAGCAATTCCATTCAACCTTGGATCTCCTTATCATTGTTCTGGAGTTTTTGTTTTGCGTTACACATGTATACCACTTGCTCCCCATGAACCTGATGAATCCAGATTTTTATACATCTTAGAGGAGGGGAACTACATGCAACATTTCCCTTACAATCAGACCTATTATTAGTGGTGGTTTTGGAAAATTCCTCAGTAATGATTGTAGAAAAGTACAGACTGTGAGGAAACTGGGAGGTTGAATAAAATGGGTTGAAATTTGCACTGTTTTTAGGCAATGTGTAGTCCAATTTATTTAGAGCTGATCACTTACCCTGGAGGGTGTCAGTCATTAGTATCTACTAACACAGCCTGTGAGTCTCATCTGCCCTGCATTTTTTTTCCTCAAATGAATCATTTACAATTACATCATTGTTACACTGCCCACTGGGTTATAGAATCATCTGACCCACTTTTCCATTGTTTACTGTCCGAGAATTTATGGGGAATGAATGTAATTACTGACTCTTTTCTTTTAGAAGGTATATCCTGTTTGTTCTCTATCAAAAATCAAAACATAAATGTAATGTTCCCCAGACTGAAAAATGGATCACAGGTCTGTTGCGAAAGTTGTGCACTGCAGGGAAAAACAATGGTACATGCAAATAAAATGCAACTAACAAGATACTCATGCATAGATAAACTAATCTTTGAAGAGTCTGTTTTCAATAGTCTATTTTAATGTGCAGAAATGTGTTTATTCATTTATTTAATGCATTTTTATGTAGTTGTATGAATATTGATACACTTCAAAGTTTAGTTGTAAGAACATTTTTGTTTACTTATGTTTGAATAGCAATTTTTGTACTGTGTTGGGTCTCCACTCTGTGTCCAATGTCAAATCTGGATCCTAAACCAACACCAGTTGAGAACCACTTCATCAAACCTTTTGAATATAAATGTGACCCAGGATTTTGAATATACACTGGTGTTTGATAGACTGGTTCATCCATCATTGGCAATTCACAACTCTTAATCATGCATTGCCTGTTTTCCTTTCAGCACGTATCGCAAAGTGCTTTCTATTTAGGATCAGTATTTTAATAAGCTCTAGATGGTTGAAGTAAATTACTTACAGGTTTAGCAGAGCAGTGAAGACAGGTGGCTAATTGTAAGTGAAAGCTTTGCTTTGCAGTTAAACTAACCTGAATGTTCTCTCTCTCTTCTCAGTTATGCTTTGGCAGATGAGGCCTACCGGTCCTTGCGGGATCAAGATAAAGACCAGTGCATTCTCATCACTGGAGAGAGCGGGGCAGGAAAGACAGGTAAGTCAGTAACTAATTAACATTAGTGATACTGCAAACTTTATTTATTATTGTTTTTAGTACTGTGACACCACCTGCTTTTTTCGATGGTGAAACAGAAACTTGTTTCTCATTTCCTTGCACTCATTAATTTAATCCACTCATTCTTCCAATTAATTTTTCTAACAATGCCGTCAATGGATGCTTCACTGATTATACACACTGACTCGCTCTGATTGCTCCCGTTACATTTTACAGTAATTTAACTGCATTGTCTCCAGTGTGAACAGGGAGTCACAGATTGGCATTGATATACAAGTCAGATTAATCTGCAATCTAACGTAATTATTTAGATTCAAATAGTTTTGTGGACTAACATACCTCTTTGAAGTCTGCTGTTTGTCGGAGTTGGAGCTTTTTCAAAAATTGCATTTAGATTCTTCATATGTCAAACTGTTCATCTGGTGTTGGGAATCAGATCAAAATCTACAAATGGGGAACAGGTGCTGCATTTCTGATCATTTATGAGCCAATCATAAACGTATCTGCGTTTTCATTCGGCTCCCATCCATTACATATGGATACTGTCTCATATTCTCCCTTTTGAGTCATGACGTGATTTTCCCTTATGTTCCAAATAGCAAAGTATTAATTGATTTAGAAACTTTGTGTAATTAAGTTGTGCCTGCCTATCAGTCTTTTACACCAAGTAGAGATGATCAAGATATAAATGACATATTTTAAAACTGGGTAAAATATATACAAATGTTTATTCTAGTTTGTGAATTGAAAGCCTTCATTTAACAAGCAGGTATATTGTTGTGATTTTTCCGACTGCATGTTTGTCCAAGTTCTCGTGTCAGCTCAGCTCTGTCATGTTCTCTTGGAAGAAGCTGATTTGTTACTTTACAGATGCTGAAGTTTAACCACAGCCATTTAGAAGTACAAAACTGGACTTCTCTTGGTTTAAAATGGGCATCTTACTGTGCCAACCTTTCAAATCCAGGGCGTCCAACAGTCAAGGAAATAAGATAAAATGGGGATTGTGGTAATCCACACACTACAGACTACAGAGCAAGGGCTGATGAAAATCACTGACTGTCAAGGTCACTGTGTTAATTTCAAAATGCACTTCTGTATTAATGAAAATCAACCCCAGCTCAGAAATAAATGAAATTGGGCTCTTTTATTCAGTGTTCAGGTCGTATGCTTAAGGCTATATGAAATGAGTAGTTATAGCCTTATTTTCTATCCACTCGATTATCACTCTGCCATCTCTTCATGTATTAGGTTTAATCAAAATGTTTCATACGTTAAGTCCTGAGTCCAAAAAAGCCGTAAATCTTTAAAACATAAGTGGGCGTCCTTCCCTTCAGAAAACATTTCATATCTGCACTTCTGTGCGCAAGTAACTGCTCTCATAGGTCCAGACATGGGAAAGTCATTAAGTGTCGAACAAGATAAATCTTACACAGCCATTATTGCCAAGTCGATTAAAATCATTCCATGTAAAAACTAAAACACAGTTGAAAAAAGAATAATAATAATAATGATAATCACTAGTTTAAAATAATAAGGGCAGGCTTTCAAAGTATTCAAGTTTGTTTGTGCTTTTGTGTGTGTGCGTTTTTTAACACCAATTGAATAATGTGCAGCAATATAATTATAATTTACATATAATTTACAAAATTACAATTATTTATTTATTTATTTATTTTTCTTTTCTTTTATCTTTCTTTTCTTTCTTTTTACACTAAGTTATATTTGCCAGACTGGATATTGCTGCACAGGCTTTCCCCAATATTTGAGTTGTTCTGTCATCTCTTCATAATTAATGGTATCAGCTGAATGGGATGTTGAAGACTCTTTAAACAGTTGATCTCATAGTTGGCTTTGAAAGAATGGGGGAGTTTGGGTTCTCGTGTGAGGTGGGAAAGGCGTTTGCTCCCTGGAGGATGGGTTGAGCTGATGTGAAGGGGATTTTTGAGGTGAGGTCTCGTCTAGAAGAAGATGCCCCTTGACCTCATTCTTCTGTGGTCTGTTTTTCAGAGGCCAGTAAGTTTGTGATGTCATATGTGGCGGCAGTGTGTGGGAAGGGCCAGGAGGTGAACAAAGTAAAAGAGCAGCTGCTTCAATCCAATCCCGTGCTTGAGGGTGAGTCTTCCACATCTTCTGTTTTTGTACCAATCACCTTGCCTATGTCATTTCATGTCTTTAAAACATTCAGGTCCCTTGTCTTGCCTTAAAACGTGTATCTGATGGGCTTGAATGTACCAGGAGGTTAGTTGATAGGAAATTGGTTGGCAGATCTTTCCAGATTCTTGAATGCAAGTATGAAAGCTGATGATTTGAGACCTACATCATATGCATTTTCCCACTTTCAACAAAAGCTTCTTGGTTCGTGTTGGCAGCTGTGTTTTTTTTTTTATGTGGGGCCATGAACAGGAAATGCCCATAAGCGATGAGATGGAGATGGAGTAGGAATGCCCAGTGCTTCTTGGCAGCAGGACTCAGAGCAGAGTGAAGTCCCACATCTGTGAGAGTTTAGCTGCTGGAAGTAATGAGCCCTACTCCAGGGGTCCTGCACATTTCCTGCTGCATGTTTCTCTACCATGGACTTTTGGAGTATATGTGGCTCATATATATAGAGATAGTGTTTAGACGGAAAATATTAATTAATTTTATTATTGTAAATATTATTTATTTATATTATTATTATTATTATTTTTTTTTTATATTGTAATAATGAGGGACATTATTACACTTAAAAATAAAGATCCTTTATTAGAAACTTTATTATTGTTACTATTATTTAAGTTTGTTATTTGCAACATTTGTAGCGATAGCCAGCATTGCATTGTATGGGTCAACATTACCAATTTTTCTTTATGGCAAAAATCATTAGGATATTAAGTGAAGATCATGTTCCATGAAGATATTTTGTAAATTTCCTACCATAAATATATCAAATCAAAAATTAAGTTTAGTAATATCCATTGCTAAGAACTTAGATTTAGAAACTAGAACTAGATTTTTAAATAGTTTCAGATTATGTATAAATCTTAATTTTAAAAAACTAACCCGGACTGGTTTTGTGGTCCAGGGTCACATATATGTAATGTGATGCGATTAATCACGATTAATCGGTTTGACAACCCTAATTCAAACAAAAGACACCAAAACAAAAAGTGTTTCAGTGGTGAACAAACTGGCATCTAAAAGAAAATGGCTGTCAAACCAAATCTGAAGTGGCTGTTTTTGTTTGCAGAGTTCCCATGAGGGGCTTAAACACCAGATGAACCTTTTCATAGTTTCTAGAGCTATTGGTGGAAGTACCTGTTTTTTGCCTTGTTTGCATCGCAGAAACTAGGAACGTATTTAGTTCTAGGAACTTGGTTTGAGGGAATTAAATTAACTCCTACTTGAGAGTATGGTCTAAAACAGTTCTATAGGAACTGCCAGTACGCTGATTGGCCAAACGCATGTGAAACAGACTCCTCGCCATTTTTAAAAAGCCATGTAAACATATTTACTCCCCAAACATGGAAAACAGTGATAAAGGCATTTACCTTTTGTCTGCAGTGTTGTGTTCTTTTCTCAGCCTTGACGATATGTAAGACTGCAAGTTGTCATAGAAGATTTCACCTCTTAGCCCAACTTTTTGCTGTTTCAGTTGCATAAATTGTTTGCACATTCCATCTCCACTATCATGAAACCCACGACACACAACAAAAACCGCTCCAATCACAGCATCCTCCATTCACAGATTGTTTGTAAATGCTGCACATAAAGAGGTCGCTGTCGGCAACTTCCTGTTGCCGGTGCGACGGCAACCAGGAAAACAGAAATTGGTTCTCTATGAACCACCATGCTGGCTTCCTAGAGCTATAATCCTTTGGTAATGGAAAACTTGACCATGGGGACTCTGGGAAAATCATGAAAATTAACAAATCCTTAGAAGACTATTGTATTTCTATAGCAAGGATAATATTTTACAGTCACACTTTAGTTTGGAGACCAGTTATCACTATTAACTAAATATTAACCATGATTTCATCTCAAACTGTCTATGTGAGGGCACATCTTTGCCATTCAAAATCAAATCACGCCTTTTCATTTTATAATGCAGTCTTATTGATCTTTGTTTAAAATGTCTTCTTGATGAATCCTGGACTCCTGATCAAATTAATTAATACGACGACAGCTACAAAAAATGCAACAATAAACTGCAAAGCTGTTATTGTTCCATCGTGACGAATGACAGCTATGAGCGGAATCCCGGAAAATAAACCGTAGAACTTTGACCAATGAGAGGACAGTTTACTCGCACATGACTTGTATTAACACATTTGGTCTGTCTAAAAGTGAGATGTACCAAGAATAAAAAGCAACATCATAATATTTGTAATCCCTGTTTTGGAACAAAGCAAGCGATCTACAGGTGTGAAAGCACACTAAAATATGGCCATGCAGAATAAGACGCTATGTACTAACAAAAAGCCAATATACTAGTGATGTGCATACTAATAAGCAAGTAGTTAATAGGGAGAATTGGCCCCTAAAGTGTTACCGAAAGGTTGCATTGTGGGATACATTATTTTGTGCATTGTGGTGTTTTATGTACTGCAAATTGTATGTATCATGCATATAGAACATTTGCATACTGAACGCAGCATACATACTATACACTAGAGTAATGTATAATGAATGTAGCCTTTGTTTGTTTGATCTGAAAGCATATTAAAATATTAATTTATTGTGGTGTCATCTTGTAGCTCAAACAGGGTTCAGCTCCCTGATAAAATGTAATCCTTGAACGCATAATTGCTTAGGGAAAATTGATCTGCCAAATCTATAAATATATATTCCATTCAGTGTCCATCAGAGTTACCTAAGTTAGGCCGTCTATGTATTTCATGCTTCATGAATATTATGAAAGGTAGCTGAGAGGATACAGGATCGTTTTTCTACCAGATGACATCAGTCAAAGTACAATTGTAGTGTTGAATGAACTGGCTGGCGTGACTAACTCGCAACATGTTATTCCACTGCAGCTTTTGGGAACGCCAAAACCGTGAGGAATGACAACTCGTCTCGATTTGTGAGTATCTCTTTCTTTTTCCTGACAGATCATTTATGACTGTTTTGATGCTGCTCCTCCCTCTAGAGTGTGTTTGCTTTAGATTAGATCAACATGGACTTTTGATCCGTAATGTGAACAGAGGCAAATGATTCTATTGCTTTCCGTCATCCCACCCCTAAAATGATGCAATGCTTTTTTTGGGAGTTTGATTTTGCGAAATGGTACTGCAACTTTCCTGCTTTGCTTCTTATGGACTGGCACTGAGCACATCTGCCCCTATTCTGACACAGCAACACTAGAGCAATGGCTGTTCGTGCATACAGCAGGATTCAAACAAAACTCTGTGTAACCTCTCTGGCAACCACCTCCAGATGCCTCTGAGTCTGTTCTTTTTTCCCTGTCCTTCCTGAGGACAGACTCCCACAATGTCATTTAATCTAGAGATTAGCATGGTTAAATATCTTTGTTTATGCAAATGTGTTTGAGCCGTTGCTCTTTGACAGTTTGGCTCTTTTCCAACTGTCCGTCACGGCTTGACCACACAAAGTAAACGTATACTGAGCTATGAAGTGTGTACTTACAGAGGTCAGACCACACAGCATTGTCCAGCATGTGCTTTCGGAGGTTCAACAGAGGTGCCTTTCAGTTTACATAACAGGGAAAACAGAACAGCGTTGAGTCAGTGTTGTTGTTGATGATTTTTGTCCTCAGGAAACTTACCAGATCTAACTTTTAGTAACTCGTGGGTCAAAATGCACAACAGTTAGTTTGTTGAGCACTCTTACTGACTCTTGCATCACCCACATAAAACCATCAGTGTTACATAACAATCTTTAGCCAGGAGCCCTTTGTTTCAAAACCTAGCCTATATAGCATTTTGAGCCATCATAGACACTCTCAACACAAAGTTGTTTCATTTTGGATTTTATTAGAGAAGTCCACCTCGAGAACAACAATTTACAGATAATGTGTTCACCCCCTTGTCAGCCAAGATGTTCGTGTCTTTCTTTCTTCAGTCGTAAAGAAATTGTTTTTTGAGGAAAACATTTCAGCATTTTTCCTCAATATAATGGACTGATATGGTGCCCCGATTTTGAACTTCTGAAATGCAGTTTAAATGTGGCTTCAAACGATCCCAAATGCGGTTATAAACAATCCCAGCTGAGGAAGAAGGGTCTTATCTAGCGTAACGATCGGTTATTTTCATAAAAATAATACAATTTATCTACTTTTTAATCTCAAACGTTCGTCTCGTCTTACTCTGGACTTTTCCAGTTCGTGACAGTTAGGGTATGTCGAAAAACTCCCATCTCATGTGCTCCCTCAACTTTAAAATCATCCTGTAATCGCTGTTTTACCTTTTTTGTTAAGGATGTTTGATCTTCTTTGCATGTTCACCAGACTGTGTCGGTACTTCTGCAGCGATGTAGGATGATTTTGAAATGATTTTTGAAGTTGAGGGAGAAAATACGATCAGAGTTTTTCAACATACCCTAACTGTCTTGAGCCAGAATATACAGAGTTCAGGGAGAGCAAGATAAGACGAGCGTTTGAGGTTTGAGATTAAAAAGTATTTAAATTGTATTTTTTTTTTTTTTATTAAATGAAAATAACCGATCGTTTCGATAGATAAGACCCTTCTTCCTCAGCTGGGATCATTTACAACCGCATTTGGGATCGTTTGAAGCCGTATTTAAACTGCATTTTGGAAGTTCAAAATCGGGGCACCATACCAGTCCATTATATGGAGAAAAATGCTGAAATGTTTTCTTCAAAAAACATAATTTCTTTACAACATCTTGGATGACAAGGGGCTGAGTACATTATATGTGAATCTTTGTTTTGGAAATAGAACTTCTCCTTTAAGGCAGCATTGCATCCTCCCATACTGCATGGTGGCAAACAGTAGATCCAAGATGGTTGCTCAGGTGAGAGAAATGTTGGTCATAAAGAATTAAAAATAAAACAGTCCCATGGTGTACAAGTAAAAAAGTGAACATTTTACCAAATAATACTGTGCCCTTGTAAAAAAGTACACCTCTGGTGCTTATAATTTACACTTAAATATATTCTGTTAATGTTTCCAGACACTTTATAGCTTTTTAACTGCATTTCAATTACTAATTACTATTAATTTCAAAACTATGTGATGTAGTTCACATTTGTATGAAGTGCAGTTAGTTGTACAAGTGCTTTTTTTGAACCAGCAACATAAGACTTCAGCACATCTTTATGTGTAATTTCATAATTACTAGTATTGTAAAGTGCGCTGACATGCATTAATGGTAAACTCAAATATATTTTAATGTCATTTCTGTTAAAGCTTGTATGTCATGTATTCAGACATGAATACACTTAATATAGTATCATAATAACTTTCATTATTAAATCATTAATAAATATTATATAATGCTTAACTGAGCATTGGTTAATATATATTCAGATAGCTAGAAATATGAGATAATGTGCTTGGTAATGTTTACTAAAAAATATGAAACATTACCTAATAGATTTCAAATTATATGCTCATGCACAGGTTTAGTGTTGTGGGTTGGTTAGGGGATTAGAAGTTTACAGAGATCAGGTTGATTGTTGTAAGAGAACAAGGTTCAGTCTTTTTATATTACATTGTTTTGATTTAAGTATTTTCTTGAAAAATAATTTATTTTCTTCTGTTGATGTATGAATCAAGGAATATCCTGTTTAATGATAAACAGTAGTATACTAATGTAAGTGTTGAAGCAATAAAACATGCTTTGCACCCAAATGGGGCACCATAGCAGCCCATTATATGGAGAAAAACGTTGAAATGTTTTTCTCAAAAAACTTAATTTCTTTACGACTGACGAAAGAAAGACATGAACATCTTGGATGACAAGGGGGTGAGTACATTAAATGTGATGTATATGTCTTTGTTTTGGAAGTGGACTTCTCCTTTAAGCATTATACAATGTTTTTTTTTTTTTAAGATTTATTAAAGAAAGTTATTATAAAGTATTACCAAACAGGCATGGGCGTAAATTTCATCCAACAGTTGTGTGGGGGACAGTAAATATAAAATTTAAGTTTAATTCAAGAGCAGTTTTTAAAAGGGACACAAAGATGTTTTGCCTTAATTAAGGCCAAACTGCCTTAAAATAGGGACTTTTGTGTGTACTTGGCATTTTGGTGCACTGAAAAATGATCTTATGTCTGTAATTTTATATGACCAACAACACAAAGCAATAGTTGTTTAAATATGAGTAAGGTTCATAGGTTCACCACACGGTCATATTATAATTATTATATTGTCTTGCATCCTCCACATAGTATTTAGGTTTCGTCTGGGACAGAGCATGTCTCTCAGTTAGATATTCAACAATAGAAAGTCCACTGATCTGGCACTTAACATCATTTTTAGTAAAACCCAACACAATGGTAGATCTGCAATATTAGCCTAATATCAGTTCACACACAGGCTTTGCCGTGTTAGTTAGTAGTGGGGGACTTGCTATACAACAAGCTACAGTATTAAACAAGCCAAACAAGCTAGGTGACGTTATAATCGCTAGCACTGCAGACTCATGGAAAAATAAACTGGTGACTCAGCATCATCAGAGAAAAGAATCACTTCATCTGATGTTTAAAGTAAATAAAATAGCCTTGACAGCCTACGTACTGGAGTTTGTTTTGTCCTGGAGTAAAACGCACCACCTTGGTTAGACTGCTCCCTATGTAGGCAGCAAGCCAGCTTGACATGCCTTGGAATTGAACTATTTCTGCAGTCTAAGGTGATGGCATGTTAACACATTGAGATTTGGAATTTCATATGTTTTGTATCTCAAGCACCATTTTATGATATAGTTTTTCAACCACTATGGCTGTGATTTTTCTCAAAGCAATTTTTAGCTGTTACTTCCTGTGTTGGCAGAGGATTTTAGAGTTCTAAGAGTTTATTCAGCAGCCTCTGAGGCAGTTTCCTTTTGAAGAGCTGTTGGATATAAATAAAGAGAGAAAAATTTAACTGGCTCCAGAGACACTGGGCTTACTGTTCCTTTCCCAAATAGTGTGCGGGACAGAAAGACAAAAAAAAGTTTCTTTTACCATTACAGCAGCAAAAAAAAAAGCCTCTTCTCCCACAGTAGTCCATTACTCCATTGCAAATCTATGTATGATTGGCAGCGTGTGTTATGAACGGGCCTGTGCTTAGAGAATTGACTGCGCTTAGAGGGAAAGTCTTTTTTTTTTTTTTTTTCCTCCCATTTGCCTCACGGAAGGCTCAAATTTCAGCCCTATTTGCAGTGATCACTGCCCTCGTTGTCATGCGTCTTTTCCTACCATCAGGAACCACAAAAAACAGCCACGTGGTTCTCCGCAGCAAGCCTGCCATTAGTACCAAAGGCCTTGATGCAGTGTCACCACTGGAGAGGGACTCGCTTCTTAGACCTTTGCTTCTTAGTTGTATCTTATTTTGACTGCACAGGAAGGCCATGTTAAACAACAATAAAGAACCATGTCATCAACTAACCCACCATGCACTTTTTTTTAATGGGATGTGCTAACAATTTCTTCTTTCTACAGGGGAAGTACATGGATATCGAGTTTGACTTCAAAGGAGACCCCATTGGTGGAGTCATCAGTAATTGTGAGTATAATTACAAGGTGGCAACCAAGGAGTATCCCTGTAATAGTGGCCAAGTAGAAATATAGGAGTAGTTACCCCAAATCTGTCATTATTTACTCACCCTCAAGTCGTTCCAAGACCATATACTGTTTGTCTGACATACGAAAAATGAAAGTTTAAGCTCCCAAATGTGTAAAACGTCCAAATGACTTGTGTGTCATACATTATTGTTCAAAAGTTTGAGGTCTGTCAGTTTTTATTTTATTTTATTTCATTTCATTTCATTTCATTTCATTTTATATCATTTTATTTATTTATTTATTTTTTTTAAGAAATGAGTACCATTATTCTTTAAGGACACAAATTCACTTAGCTTCCTAGTCATTTTTTTTTTAATGTTCATCAAATAATCGTGAAAAAAAAAAAAGACATCATGGTTTCCACCAAACTATTAACTGTCTTCAAAATAATTTAAAAAAAAAAGCACTAAATCAGCATATTAGAATGATTTCTGAAGGATTTTGTGATGCTGAAAAAGTGGCGTAATGTCTGCTGAAAATTCAGCTTTGCATCACAGGAATAACACTTACACATTTAAATTTAATTATATTCAAATAGAAAACAGTTATTTTAAATTGTACTAAAATGCAGCATGAGTGACTTGTTTCAAAAATATGAAAAAAATAAATTAAAAATGTCTTTTAAATGTTAGTGTATATGAATTTAGAACACTTGGAATTTAGCGCACAACTGTTATACTACTATTGTGGTTATCATGAACTGTGAAGAATTGCGTGAACATTTTTCAGAACATTCTTTCTCTTTTTGTGCTTTTTTGGAAAAGTGTGAAAGTTAGAAAAAATGGAGTGTAAAGACGACGTAAGGCAGAATAAATGATGCTAGAAGTTTCATTTTGGGCAACTATTTCTTTCAGAATTTTATATAAGTGGCTGTGCCATTACTCTTGCTCCCAGCTGTGTGCTTTCAGAGGGGGCTTTGGGAAACTGTGATGCATTTATACACACGCAAACCATCCAGAGTGTGTCCCTATTTTGTAGCACCGTAGCAATGGTTCCTGACATATGCCCTTGAGCCTATCTCTCTGCAAATTCAAAGCCAGACCAGCAGTCTAGTTGGCTTGGCACACATACTTTTGACTCTTGAAGCCAGTGGTGCATTTAGCTAAAGATTTCCTTATGCATTTGGTTCATCTATAGTGTTGAGTTAATGTGTAATTGAAAAATTGAAGAATGGTGACCTAAAATATGCAGTCTCTAATACATATATGTCAATATCATGATATGATGTTGAAATTTATAATGTTCATAACATTGAGAGTGCATTTTGTTTCATGTCAACTAACCTGTTAAATAATTGCTGACATAATGGTCAATTTCTAAACTGTAGAAACATTTATCTGGTCTTTCATGTGACACTGGAGCACAAAACCAGTCATAAGTGTCTATTTTTTTAAATTGAGATGTATACATTATCTGAAAGCTGAATAAATAAGATTTCTATTGATGTATTGTTTGCTAAGATTGGCCAATATTTACTCTAGATACAACTATTTGAAAATCTGGAATTTGAGGGTGCAGAAAAACAAAAATATTGAGAAAATCGCTTTTAAAGTTGTTCAAATGAAGTTCTTAGCAATGCATATCACTAATATATATTTATTTATGGTAGGAAATTTACAAAATATCTTAATGGAGCATGGCCTTTACTTAATATCCTAATGATTTTTGTCATAAATAAAAAAACATATAATTTTGACCCATACAATATGAAGAGTTCAGATGCAAAACCAGCTAAATCCATCTGATGTATTTCTTTAAAATGAGCATTTCTTTCTGGCTACTTTGTATAGGTTTCTATGTAAGTACTGGTACTTCTGACTGGGCTGAGGCTGGTATTTTAGCAAGTTTGAAGTAAAAGTATTTGATTGACGTATACTATGTGTCAGGAGCATTCACTCAGTACCATTATCTCATTTTTGACCGAGATGGCTTTTAGCTGGTTTTGCATCTGAACTCTTCATATATTTTTGGCTATTGCTACAAATATGCCCGTGCTACTTACGACTGGTTTTGTGGTCCAGGGTCACAAATGGAAACGAAAATGCTACCACTTGGCATTGAGAGATAATGAATCAGCCTAAGTTTGTTATCCCACAGCAACTTCCTCTAACAGTTGACACAGTTTGTCCATTTGCTCATTGATGTGAGGAGAGTTTGTAACCTATATATAGTACAGCAGTTTGAGTAACTAGTCGATCAGATAGTGTGCCACCATCCATGTGAGAGAATCGATCAATCTGCCACTCTTAATGAAGCTGTTGTGATTTATCTACATCCACTCCATCTCATAAAAGGAAGTCAGCAGACCTAATTAACAAACCTAATGATATTTCTTTTGTGCTCATATTTAAAGCAGCACTGAACTACTTTCTTCACTCGACGGTTACCCCTTTAGCCCAGATTTAGAAACTCCTCTGCTTTAGCATATGAACACAGTGACTTTCCTTAAGGATAGCAAGGCCTTCGCCTGTTTTCATTTATCTCTTATTTTGACTCCACAAACAGGGAAGACACAGGAAGTGAGAGAGAAATGTTACTGTTTTTTCCAATGTTTGATTGGAAGAGCTTTAAACAATCCCCACAGCTCTTACTGAAGCCCTGGGTAGAGTTCCAACCGCTTGGTC
The DNA here is from genome assembly GCA_012976165.1 of Labeo catla. Taxonomy (NCBI): domain Eukaryota; kingdom Metazoa; phylum Chordata; class Actinopteri; order Cypriniformes; family Cyprinidae; genus Labeo; species Labeo catla. The sequence goes on from VONZ01001488.1 coordinate 88,145, forward strand.
AGCTTATATTTAGTTAATACGTAGAGTTACATTTCAACTATGTTTAATGGTGCAACACAAAAATATTTACTAGTGTGTAAGTTGTAACTTACTGCCTCTTTATGTTAAAACTAGGCTAAGATGTAACTTGCACCCAGATAGTGCTGTCAACCCCTTCTGTCTGAATTCAGTCTAGTTTAAACTCTTACAGCCTCATGTAGTCTGCATAATAGAATCTATTGTGAGCGCTTGAAAACAACCAAGTTGCATGTCCACAGACAGGCTATAACAGGATGCTACAGACTGCTTTGAAGCCCAAGGGCTTTCCTCCAAATAAGAAACAATCTTAGAGTCATCTGATACAGCATCATTTTCCCCACTAGAAACTATTTTTGGATGATTTGAACAAATAGACCTCATACACCAGAGCTCTAAACAGCCAGTATTGTAAGGCTTCATAGACATGAAGTTTATTGCTAATGGTAGGTGGAAACTTTATGCTGAGAAATATTTCAGTTTAGCCTAATTCTTAGTCAAGATGACACGTGTCCTGTATAGAAAAAGGCAATCCCAAAATGCACTGGACCAAGCTGAGTGGAAAAAAGCCATTCAAGGTGGCAGATGAAGCAGATGTTTAGCATCTTACCGTTTTTAAGACACCATATCAGGTTAACCCTGTAAAGCCTGACATATGACATCAGTCAAAAAATTTTATGGCTCATATGGTATAATATAGTGAGAATATGGAGTGCATGCTTAAGGGAAAAAAATCCAGAGGCCCAAACTGAGCAAAAATATGCAATTTTGTGCAGTTTTTGATATTCATACACTACCAGTCAAAAGTTTTTGAACAGTAAGATTTTTAATGTTTTTTAAAGAAGTTTCTTCTGTTCATCAAGCCTGCATTTATTTGATCTAGAGTACAGCAAAAATAGTAACATTTTACTATTTTAAATAACTGTTTCTATTTGAATATATTTTAAAATGTCATTTTTTCCTGTGATTTCAAAGCTGAATTTTTAGCATCTTTACTGCAGTCACATGATCCTTCAGAAATTATTTTAATATTCTGATTTGCTGCTCAAAAACATTTATTATTATTATTATTATTATTATTATGTTGAAAACAGCTGAGTAGAATTGTTTTCAGGTTTATTTGATATAGAAAGTTTAGAAGAACATTTATCTGAAATATAAATCTTTTGTAACATTATAAATGTCTTTATCATCACTTTTGATGTTAATTTATATAATTTCTTTAAAAAAATATACTGACTGAAAAAATGTAAGCTTTTTATTTCAGATAAATGATCTTTGGATCTTTCTATTCGTCAAAGAATCCTGAAAAAAATGTACTCAGCTGTTTAAATATTGATAATAATAATAAAAATGTTTCTTGAGCAGCCAATCTGCACATTAGAATGATTTCTGAAGGATCATGTGACACTGAAGATTGGAGTAATGATGCTGAAAAGTATCTTTAATCACAGGAATAAATTACATTTTAACATGTATTCGAATAGAAAACTGTTATTTTACATAGTAAAAAATATTTCAAAATGTTGCTGTTTTTGCTGATCAAATAAATGCAGGCTTGGTGAGTAGAAGAGACTTATTAAAAACAACACTAAATATCTTACTGTTCAAAAACTTTTGACCTGTGTATATCCAAAAATTCAGATGCAATTCTGATAGCTTGTAAATCGCTACTTGCAAAAATGTCCAGTAAATGCTAAGCAAATGTTTATATTACTAATAATATAAACATTATTCTTATGAAAATCGGTAAACGTTTCACAGCACAAAGACAGACACGTGAACCACGACCTGAAGGTGGATGTTTTTCAATTCTACTTAGATGCATTTTAGATGCATTTTTCAAGGCCTTAAATATGATAGTATGAGAGCAGGCATTATAAGGTTCACAACAGTTTTGCCACAGAGTAGTGTTTGTTAATTCAGTATTTCAATATCAATCTTACTAAGTGTTTATATTTGTAACAATGTATTGGAGAAAATCTGCCTATAATGGCACATTCTGTTGAATTATTCTGCGCTAGGCTTGACTGAATAAGTCAATGCAAAGCAATGCAGAGAATAAAGGTGGAAGTGGAGGACGGAAGTTACTGGCCATTCCTGGAGTTGTGTTAAAGCAATAACGAAGGTCAACGAGTGTACAGAAGGTGGAAGGTCAGAGTGGACTCCCCTCAGGGCTGAAGTTTTCCTGCATTCCTCACACTTATTCTCCCTCAGATGCTACTCTTACACCAGACATTTATCTTTGGAGATTAAAGGAGAGGATGGGGGAGAGGAGAGATACTCAAAGGATACTCTTTAGTGTTTGATTACCGTTGAGGTAGATTCCACAACAGGGGATCTCTAATAAGGCCATAAACTATTAATGAGCTTGTGGCCTACAGCCACTAGGCCACTGCTGTGACAGACATCAGATAAACCAGAAAGTGACAACTGCTCATTGCTATCTTGCTTTTATGAGTAACCTTAATTCTCTTGGACATTTAGTTTCATCTAACACAGAAGTTGATTTATTTGATGCCTCATATTATAGCATTAGGCTTTTGATATATTTTGAATATTAGTATATTTACACTAAAGTGGTTGAATAACACACAAGGTTGGCCACTGAATAATTTTCATTTAAAATTAGCCAATTTACCAAAACAGCAATGTTTACCTCTATATATGCCCTACCATTCAAAAGTTTTGGGTTTTTTTATTGTTATTTTTAGTTAATGGCCAAATAAATAGCATATTTAGGTCATGACAATAATTGCAATGCATGCTTAATTTTTTATCACCAGCAAAATCATCTATATGCATATCCCAGGTCAACTGTCAGTTACTTTGAACTGTCAGAGAAGGTTTTATTGGTGCTTTGTCAAGCATTATCAGAATTCAGTATTTATAGATAGGTAGTTGCTCATATAAACAATGCTCATTGTCTTATCTCATATCATGCTAGTAAATGTTGTTGATAAGGTAATCACAGCTTTGAGCTGATGCTGCTGTTTTCCAATGGGCCCACATCTGGATGGAGCATGGGTGGTGTGACGTGTTCCTCTCCCCATAGATGAATATCTCCTGTGAGACTTCCTGTCTCAATCTGAATACAATGAACAATGACAATTTCACCATGGATACCTAAATATTCATTCTAATATAAACAGGAAAACACCTTTGTTTTTTCCCTGAAATGGCTGTTCTGTTCACTGTATAATAGAGAATTGTCTATAGCTGGTTTCATCTGTGTAGTTCTTCTCTGGAAATTCTGCAATTAACTTTTATGCATTTCTGAAGTTGAAAACGCATTTACTTGTGTCTTTTTCAGAAGAAAATATCATTGCTTGACAGCCTTATGTTCTGTCTCTGTTCTGTCACGGTCGCTAAAAACATTCTCTCTGTGGAGAAAATGAGTGGAATTTTTTACTTCAGAAAACCCTTTTGTACCTCTCTGTTTAAGCTGAGTCAGCTGTGAATGCTCATGAATTGTTTTGTGCTTTGATCACAGATCTCTTGGAGAAATCCCGTGTGGTAAAGCAGCCCAGAGGCGAGAGAAATTTCCACATCTTCTACCAGCTGCTTTCTGGAGCATCAGATGACACACTCAGTAAGAGACCACTTACAGAGATTTAATGATTATTTGCATTCGGGATCCACAATGCGTTCAGCGGCTTTTAGAACGTAGCATGGAAAAGATTATTGGATTGCACTCAAACATACCTGAGTTAAAGACTCTGGGAACAAAATTTATGGTCCATTCATGGTTTATTTGCATTCTATTGGACCATGATCATTGTTTGACATTTTTAATAAATGAGAACACAGTAAAAGACTTTGATTTCAAGAATCAAAGGCGTAAGCTGAATACCACATAGATGTAACAATCTTATGGCAACTGGGTCATATGAAATTTTTGAGAAAACCAAAGATAGTATCCACCCTATTTTTCAACACGGAAGTAAGCCGTTTTCTATGAATGTGACGCTATAGGGAAATAACGAGAAGAATAACAAAGTGCTGTAAATGATAAAACTGTTTGTAATACAAACCGGTGCGTTCATAATTAAGATAATAATACACACCAGTTTGCAATATCAAGCAACAAAACAAGCTGTTTTGTACAGCTAACAATTATGAATGACACTGGAAGCCAGACACATTGAATTTACAAATAAGGTGGATAAAGCAGGGCTGTCCCATCTTGCTCCTGGAGGGCCAACATCCTGCAGAGCTTAGCTCCAACCCTAATTAAACGCACGAACCACCCAATCAAGGTCTTCAGACTTACTAGAACAGGGATAAGCAACGTCGGTCCTGGAATGCTGAGTTTAGCTCCAACCCTGTTTAAAAAAAACCTCACCTGTCTGTAGCCCTAGTAATTCTGAAGACCTTGATTAGCTTGTTCAGGTGTGTTTGATTAGGGTTGGAGCTAAACTTTGCAGGACATCGACACTCCAGGACTGACGTTGCCTGTCCCTGTACTAGAAACTTCCATGCAAGTGTTTTGGAGCTAAATTCTGCAGGATGTTGTCCCTCCAGGAGCAGGATGGGACACCCCTGATATAAAGAGAAAGTACAAAGAGTGATCACTCATAGAAACACAAATGAGTTGCATCAAAGGTGGTTGTCAAGTGAAGTGAATTGCTTTCAATGCTCTAATAGTATTTTTCTTTCAGAAAAATTGAAGCTGGACCGAGACGTCAGCAAATACAACTACCTTAGCCTGGATTCGGCAATAGTCAATGGACTAGACGATGCTGCCAATTTCAGAACAGTCAGAGTAAGTGCTTTCAGGTCTGCCGTAATCTGCATACAGTAGCTGGTTCCTGACATGTTATAGCATGTGAGTCATTGGATCCAACTGTCTTGGGATTAGCTTAGATCCATGGCACCCTGTATGATGAGAAGTTAGCAAAGCACCTTATCTCCCTGGCTTAACTGGATAAGATCATCCTTTACCCCACTGAGGTGGAGTTTGATCTGAGCAAAACACTTTGCCTTGTGTCATTATGTAATTTGAGCTTCATTCAAGCCTCTACTTGAAGACAGGGAAGTTTTCTTGAGGGGGAATTCCACCTGCTCACAGCTGACTTTTGTAAATAGAATCAGGGCTTCTGTTTCTCTCATGCACACTTACTGTTGTGAAAAAAGGGTCATGGGTCATAGGATGGACCGTTGTGGCTTTCCAATAATGACTGTATGATTGTGAGATCCATCTTTTCACACTGAGAACAACTGAGGTACTCATATGCAACTATTACAGAAGGTTCAAACACTCACTGATGCAACAGAAGGAAAAAACATGCATTAAGAGCTGGGGGGTGAAAACTTTTGAACAGAATGAAGATGTGTACATTTTTCTTATTTTGCCTAAATTTCATATTTTTGTCCTTTTGTACTGTCCTTCAGAGGCTAAAGAAGATAGTTACATGCTTCCCAGAAGACAAAATAAGTTAAATTGACCCTGATTTTGAAATTCAGAAAGTTTTCACCCCCCTGCTCTTAATGCATCATGTTTCCTTCTAGAGCATCAGTGAGTGTTTGAATCTTCTGTAATAGTTGCATGAGTCCCTCAGTTGTCCTCAGTGTGAAAAGATGGATCTCAAATCATGCAGTCATTGTTGGAAAGGGTTCAAATACACAAAAATGCTGGAAAACTGAAGAATTTGTGGGACCTGAGGGATTTTTCTAAAGAACGGCAGGCAGTTTAACTGTTCAGGACAAATTAGGGACTGTGAATGCCGCTGAAAGCTGTGGATCATTCAGGTAACAACACAGTATTAAGAATCAAGTGTATGTAAACTTTTGAACAGGGTCATTTTTATAAACTTTTGTGGACTATATGTAAACATCTTTTATGTCAAATATCTCAGTCAGGTCAGTACTAAATCAACAATAACATTTTGTATGATCCCTCTAATTTTGGTAAAATGATTAACATTTTCAATGATTCTGAAAGGGGCATAAACTTTTGACGTCAACTGTGTGTATATATATTTATATTTATGACATGCACTTTTAAAAGTTAGCTCAGGGGTGCCCAACCCTGTTCCTAGAGACCTAACTTCCTGCAGAGTTTTGTTCCAACCCTGATCAAACACACCTGTCTGTAATCATCAAGTGCTCCTTCAGATCCTAATTAGTTGGGTCAGGTGTGTTTGATCAGGGTTGGAGCTGAACTCTGCAGGAAGGTAGATCTCCAGGAACAGGGTTGAGCACCCCTGAGTTAGCTATTACAAGGGTTAATAATTTGCAATAATAGCTATGATTTAGAAGCATCTGGAATCAGTATTGCTGCTTTTGTTTATTTAATGGCCTGTTAAGACAAGTGACTTTTTCGTTAAAAGGTTAGTTCGCCCAAAATGAAAATTGTCATTAATTACTCACCCTCATGTCATTCCAAACCTGTAAAACCATCGTTCATCTTCGGAAAACAGATTAAGATGGTTTTGATAAAACACACAAAAGTATTCTTGTCGCTTCATAAAATTAAGGTTGAACCACTGATGTCACACGGTCCCTTTTAACAATCTCCTACCTTCCTGGGCCTTGAACGTGTCAGTTGCGTTGCTGTCTATACAGGGTCAGAAAGCTCTCGGATTTCATCAAAAATATCTTTATTTGTGTTTCAAAGATTAGTGTCTTACGGGTTTGGAACGACATGAGGGTGAGTAATTTATAACAGAATTTTCATTTTTGGAACTATCCCTTTAACTAGCCCGAAACTTTCATCCTTATTGTGGAGCCCTGTTCCCTGCTTGTCATCTGGAAATGAGAATGTCTGTGTCCGAGCAAACAATGCAGCCCACATTAAACTGATCAGAATTCAGCACCGTATCAGACAATACAGTGCAGTTCTGATGAACAATAGGCCTAAGCCAAGCTCCATGCTGACATCCGAACACCCTAACTCAGCATGTGCTGGGCCTCTGACTTTGTCTTTTAACCCCTTGCCTGGGGAGTCAAATCTAATTAATTAGAAACATGCCGTTTTTTTGCAGCATAGACAGTTGTAGTTTGTAAGATTAAGCATAAATAAGGCACTGTGTGTAGGAGACAGTAAACACTTCCACGAGGGAGGATGGTTGCTATTTATGCTAGGCTGTAAATAATATACAAAACTCAGCAGAACGTTAAAACATGTTTGTCTTGTTAACATGAAAAGAAAAAAAAAACTATTGAAGTTTTTCCACTCTGGAAGGATAAAATTTTGTTACCATTTATTGAGAGATAAAGGAAGTTATTGGTTTGTCGTTTACTTTGAGCTGCATCACATTTCAGCTCTTTACAGCTTGCTCGCTGTTATCTCTGGCCTTTAGACCATTGACTTTGTCAGTGAACCACTTACATGTTTATTATCAGCAATGCCATGACATTTCAAATGTAATTTATGGCTTCACAAGAAAAATATTAACACAAGCTGTTGTAGAAGACAAGCGACATGAGAAATCATAAGCTGCTGATGATGCTATTGGCTGAATCTACTGTGAAATTTGGAGAACCTGTTACTTATTTCCCTGTGCATCCATAAATTAACAATATTAAAGAAGTAGTTCAACCAGTAATGAAAATTCTGTCATCATTTGCTCACCCACAAGTTGTTTCTAAATGTGTACAAGATTTTTTTAAGCTGTTGAACACAGAGGAAGATATTTTGAAGAATGCTGGTAACCAAGATATAAATAAAGTATAATATGTGTTTTGATTTAAGAACATTTCCAATATGTATGACTAAATTGTCATTGTCCTAAGTGATAATTTAGAATCACCACTGAGAATAAAAATGAAAGTGTCCACAAAAAAAGACTATTTTCACTGGAAGACTTTGTTTCTTGTTTCTTTGCTTGATTTTTAAAGGTGTCAACAACAAATTATTCTTAAGACCAGCTGCAATACTTAATCTTTTCTCTTTGATCAGCTGTGGTGTGGTGGAAATTTCAGTTCAACACCCTCAGGCTGTCCATTAGTGGTGTTGTTACGGGCCAGTCAATCACTTGACTGAAGCCACCATATGTCCTGCCATGTTAAATGTCCATCAGCAGACTGCTATTGACTAAATACATTTTCTCTTTTGTTTTCCCAGAATGCCATGCAAATTGTGGGCTTCATGGAGGATGAAGTTCAGTCAATACTGGAGCTGGTGGCTGCTGTTCTGAAACTGGGAAATATCGAATTCAAACCAGAGTCTCGTTGCAACGGCTACGATGAGAGTCGAGTCAAGGACAAGAACGGTAAGCATTTGGCTCTTTTAGAAAGCATTGCCCATCCAAAAACTTGCATTACATTTTTTAAACTTCTGGTTTGTAACAAATTACACTTTCCAAGAAACTTAGTGTGAATGATCAGAAATCACAATCAATATTAGATATGCGATAAACAGTTGCTAGCATGGAAAACCAAATGACTATTAATTGTGAACCAACATGTACTGTGATCTTGTATATAACAGTGCCTTCATCTGCTCACCAGGTTGGTCACTACTGCCATCTATTGATATGTCAAGTTATTTACAATATTAGCTTGCAGTTGGTGGTACACAGTCAATCAACACCTCACCGACTTGCTCAGAAAACACTTGCACCCTGTACCATTTGTGCATAAGATTTGTGCTTATGTGCTAGAATTAATCTAATACTATTTAAACTATCTTATAATTCCTCTGTAATTATTATGCATTCAGTGTACCACAGTTTAGTAAACAATTGAAGGCAAAAAGTTCATTCAATATAATTATAATACTTTAGCAGACCTAAATATTCACAACTGGAAGTGTCAGTAAAATGACTTTTGAACCACTTGCTTAAGTTATCAGAAGTATAGCATTTTTATAGCAAAAAGTTCAACTTAAGATTTAAACTTTAAATAAAAAAAGTTAAACTTTTATGCTGTAAAAAGTAAGCAACTGACCAAAAATATGCACTGCAGATTAGAGTTGTTTGTCCCTGGTTGTTTTAGTAGCTTCCTATGGCAAGGGTAGTGGTCGGCCCAGACTAAGCATCACAATGTCAACATTTATATTTATATACTACAGTGTCTGGTTTGTCTGCAGTGCTTAAACCCATTAGCAATAATGTTCTTTCCTCTACCCTTTTGACCTGAATAGCTATGGGCTGAAATGTGACACACTGAGCTGGTGTGGGACGAGGGGGTTGTATACCTGATGTCCAGATCCTTTCAAAACCCCTAGAGAGGAGTACTATTAAAATACTCTTCAGCTTAAACTCATTGAAAGGGGCTTAATGTGTATCAGTCTTAACCTTGACCTCTTCTAGGAGACAGGCCTTTGATCAGAATGATTGTTGTTTTTAAATTTAAAGACACTAAAAATGTTTCATGGATTTTTTTTTTTTCCTCCCACATAAGAGACGGTTTATGTTTATCTGTGGCAATTGGCAAATTAGTTCAAATTACATTAACACACTATCCAGTCTATCCATAAATAATTCTTTAATCTGATCTGCCTGGGTTTGTTTTGAATTTCCTGTCTCAGACCTGAAGGAGATGTGTGAGCTGCTGGGCATTGAGCAGTCCGTGCTGGAGAGAGCATTCAGTTTCCGTACCGTGGAGGCCAAGATGGAGAAGGTGTCCACCACACTCAACGTGGCTCAGGTCAGCACATGCATGCTCCTTGTTCACAGGTCAAACGCCATTTAAATGGAAGAAAAAAAACAACAACTTTCAATTTCAACATCGAATATAGCTTCAAATAATCGCAAGCAACGATTATCGGGGTACAAGTGCTTTAAGGCATTTAAGCATATTTGGAAAAAGACATTACATATTGTTTAGCAAACCTGCAACACCTAAATCAATTATTGGAAAAAAGGATTTTTGGCAAATACAGGTAATTTGCCGTAGAAATATGATTTTCTTTGTTTTGTTTTTTAACGTTTATGAATGTTATAGCGCCAGCTGTGGTCTGATCTCCTTAATACTTTGCATACCTGCTTAGAATAACCAATCACCTGTTCTCACCAGGTTTCATGATGAACCTGGTGATGAACCCCCCCCCCATTTGAACCCCTAAAAATGCCACATGAAGACGTCCCTTATGTTCAAGTTTAGTGGAGATGGAATAACACTTCAGAAAACCAAGGTCCCCAGAGTTCACAAACATCCGGCCAGACAAAAACAGCTAGGGAAGTCAAAAATGAAATGGCTTTTAAAAGCCTTGTGTGAAAGTGGGGAAAAAAATCCTTACAACTGGAGCACTTAATTAATTAATTAATTAATTTATATATTTATTTGCAATTTCTGAATTCCATCCAAATCAATAGGACAGGGGTGCCTAAACTCGGACCTGGAGGGCCGGTGTCCTGCACACACCTGACACACCTGAACCAGCTAATCAAGCTCTTACTAGGCATACTAGAAACTTCAAGGCAGGTGTGTTGAGGCAAGCTGGAGCTAACCTCTGCAGGACACCAGCCCTGCAGGACACCAGCTCTCCAGGACGGAGTTTGTGCACCCCCTCTATAGGAATTTGATAGTAAGCTACAGTAAAGCTGTTCGTACGATAACTTAGAAAAGACAGCCCACATTAGAACAGCCTGAAGGTCTGGCAGGTGTAGTTTGAGAGCTCTGGGAGGGGCACACAATAAAAAAAAATAGGTTTGGGGATTGATATTTTGGAAGAAAATGAATAAACTGTTAACCTTACTTTGTACAATAACAGTATGTTTGTCAAGCTAACATAATAATTAGAGGTAGAAAGATACTACAGGCCAAACCTCACTAAAGGCTACTGGAATGCATGTGAACCCGACGGCTTGATTACTGCAGTAATAACATCTGAGTAAGTTAGCAAATTGTGATGTGTTTTTGGCGTAGCATCATGATGTTAAAAGTTTAGTCACTAATTATTGATAGACGACAGGCCTCAGACCGTTTGGATCCAAGCCACATGATGAGTTCGAAAAACAATTTTGTCTTTACAAGTGGGATAATTTTGTTAAAGCCATAAGGCTTGAAGGGAGTTGGAACTAGAGATTAATCAATATCTTGGATAGATAATGTGTAATTCAGATGTTCTGGACAATGATTGTAATTTGAGACTTCTCCCATTTCAGGCCTATTATGCTCGTGATGCTCTTGCCAAAAACCTCTACAGTCGACTGTTCAGCTGGCTGGTGAACAGAATCAATGAAAGCATCAAGGTATGTCTCCTTTTATGAGCAAAAAAAAAAGTCCATTGTTAACAGTGTAACGGAGTATGAAGCACAACACGCACATAAATAATTTTCAAACCAAGCAGCTTTCTGTTCAACGCATCAAATTTGTGCAACCAGTTTGAACTTGATGCAAAATATGTGGTGTAATCTTTCACCCTGACATGAAATTTCTGATTACGTGAATTTGTGTTTTGCCTGGATTTTGTCTAAATTAGCCAAATAACAGTAAATGTGACTGTACATTCATAAAGCTTGAATCGTACTCTGTGAAACTACTCGAGATGCTTAGAACCATTTTTGTATTTAGAGTGAGTTGGTTTCTGCCTTGTGACTCACTTTCTTCTTTTTTGATCAGGCTCAAACCCAAACACGCAAGAAAGTTATGGGAGTCCTGGATATTTACGGTTTTGAAATCTTTGAGGTGAGTAATTTGGTCTGGGATTTTGAAAATGTTGTCTCATAAAATTCATATCACCCCCTGTTCATCTCTATCTAACACATCACAGTGCATGCAAAGGCAGGTTTCCACACACCCATAGACTAACAAATTTTTTGGATGATGATGATGAAAAGTGTCCTGCATTTCTGTACTGACACACTCACTGCAGGAGAGTACCAGGAGAGTTTTTAGATTTAAAGGGGTCATCGGATGCAAAGTACACTTTTACATGTTGTTTGAACATTAATGTGTGTTGGCAGTGTATGTACAAATCTACCCTATAATGATAAAAATCCATGCAGTGGTTTTTAATTAATCTGTAATCTCCATTGTTTCGATGCCGGAGCAGGGATGTAAGTTAGAAGAGAATATATCCAATCGAGCGATTGAGGTGTTGTGTTGCTGGATGTTATAATGAACATAGTGGTCATCATTTATTCCCGACATCTGAGCTGCTGAAGATGCAGTGGATTACGTTTGTTTGTGAAGGGAATGCACCTTCCGATCTACATAAATGTGTCTATGTTCACGCAAATCATTTGTGATCCAGCTTCACTTATAGCAGAAATGAGGTTAAGGGTTTTTTTATTTATCTGTGTAATCACCTTTCCTAATAACCTGATAGTTAGCAAGTTTAGCTAAACACATTAAATGTGGATAAAGTAAACAGGATCATCACTCCACAGAGAGTAGAGAGGGGTGGGGCAAGCAGAGCTCATTTGCATTTAAAGGAACAGTCCCTCAGAATGGGTTGATTTTTGCAGAGCTCATTTTGACATGATAAAAAAAGGGTGTTGTTTTACACAACCATTGAGAATTTTTAACCAAAGTATATTATGGACTTTTCATTAAGACTCTGAAGAATCATATCAACTTGTGGAAAATGGGCATCCGATGACCCCTTTAAATATAGAATTGCACCTGTTTGCATTATTGTCTTAATGCCAATTATATGACTGTAATGACTTTTTGCTGTTTTCATACTAAATCCCACAAGTGTTTGTCGTAATACAGAGAACAGCTATTTAGGCCCAAACTGAAGTCAGTATTTTTGTTTATTAAATATTTTGGCTAATTAAATCTCATTAAAACTCATAGCGCCACCATTTTTTTTCAGTATGGGCCTACTAATTCACCTTTAGGCACTTTGGTTTACATTTGTCCATTGCATGTGTTCTGCTGTCTGACTGTATCACTCTCTCCTGACTGTTGTTTATGTTGTTGTGGCCATGGAGACAGGATGGAGTAAGTAGACCTGCAGAGGAAATCCCATGGCAGTGTGCATGCTGCGATTTTAGCACTTAATCCTAGTCTTAATTCTGCTCTTTTACCTCCGCAGCATAAGCCACTGCTAGAGCAAAACCCTGAAGTGTTTCCTAGTAGTATTAGTATGACCTGTACGCTTGATGTTACAGCATTAGCTCCATTCATCCTGAACTTAGAAGACCTTAAAGGCACAGTTCACCCAGAAAGGATAATTCTGTCATTATTTATCACCCGCAAATAGTTCCAAACCCATATCATATGACTTTGAATATAGTGTAATACAGACTATTTATATAGTTCTTTTATGGTATTTTTGGAGCTTGAGGGTGATTTATAATGACACAATTTTCATTTTTGGGTGAAGTATTTCTTTAAGCTTCACTGAAACCAGCCCGAGAGCTGCAGTGTTTTTTGAGCTTTTTGGGCTTGAGAAAATTTAAGAGTTGTTGAGGTCATGCTTTGAACAGGTTTACCTCTCATTACTCCTAGAACGCTGCAGCTCCGGGCTGACGTGCCAGTGCGGCCTCTCAGCAAAGGCTGCCAGGATAAAACTGGCATTGCCAAGTAAAACAATGAGCTGGTGCTTTTCAGCATGCCATATGTTGCCTTTTGGAAATGATTTTGGGCTTTTCCTCAAGCCAGGCCCATTGGAACTGATTGCAGTGGCTTTAGTTGCAGAGACTAACATGCAGTAGGATTGCTCTGAAGATTAAAAAAAGAAGAGGATTGATAATTCCTAAAACCCAGCATCATGGCTGAATAGTACAATCCTAACTGTTTATCATAAGCCAATGAGCATAACATTGAGCATTACTGTTGCTTTAATTCAACAGTGGTGTTGGTTCACTGATTGGGGTTTAGCATGAGAAAGGGAAATGGTTAGTTTTTCTAACATTGGGTTTGTAACCCTGAAAACATTTACTGTGGGTGAAGAGGTTAAAGACTTCACTTCCATTAAAAGATGGAGATAAGATTATGCAGCCTTGATGTATATTGTACCGTATCAGGCCTTCATTTAATCTTAGCTTTAAAGAGCTATTTTGTAAGAGCAAACTTTGTTCAGGGTTGTTTTACATGTGATATACAAGTGATTTGCTATGATTTCTTTAAGGCGGCGCCCCATGATGATTTTAAACAGTTGTGTTTTGGTTTTGGGAGTCACACCAACCATTTTCACAGGAAACATGTGCTCATCTGTAAGCGTTCCATCAAATGGCAATTAACAACTGCATTCGAATTTTCTCTGATTTCCCCATCACAATTTGGCAGCAAACAAGTATGAAGCTTGCTGAAATAAAAGCATTGTTTTTGCGCAGATTCAGTGGGATGTCTTAGTTAGATTTGGTTTTACATTAGGGGAAGCAACAAGCATTTACAGATTTCCTATGGTAGACTTTTTTGTGACATTCCATCCCAAAGTCACCAAAGAAAGTCACCAAATTTTCCAGCTTATAGAGGTACCTAGAGGAAGGTGTTTAGTAAATAACGTTGAGTGACTGTTGCCGTTTTAGTGCGCCAGTTTGCAGTGTGCAGTGGTTTAGTTTGCAGTGTACATTTTAATTATTTCAGAGTTATCATTTCGTCTATGGATTCTCATTCATACTTCTCTTTCTGCAGGACAACAGTTTTGAACAGTTCATTATTAACTACTGCAATGAGAAGCTCCAGCAAATCTTCATTGAGCTTACTCTCCGCGAAGAGCAGGAGGAGTATATCCGTGAGGTAAACAACACCCCTACACGATCACTAATAGGCAATAGTCTTCTCTCAACTTCTGTGCCTCTAACAGTTTTTGAATAAAGATACCTTGTAAGGAAAGTGCTTTCGGACAGGTAACGTAACATAATTTTTACTGATGTAGAACGCATTCATTTAGACATAATGAAGAAATATCTTGCTATAAATGGAACTGAAAATAAAAAATGGACAATTATTTGACATCTGTTAACCACATATTTGGTTTTATACATAGTAATATGCAGTATTCAGTATGTAGCAAGCTAGTGTTCTTATCCAAAAGCCTTTGCCTACCATTTGCTTCCTTCTATCAATCCTTCTCCTTTTGCATTGTGATTGGGGGGACAGAAACGATCCCTCACTCCAGTCAGAGTAAACACAATTGTCCCTGAAGAGCTTGGAGCTCTGTTTGCTTTCAGAGCTCTGAGTATGTGCCCTGACGCTGCTGTGACCCCTGCACTGTGATATTCCACTCTCTGGCTTCACTCCAGTGGAGTGCATGGGAAAATACCGCTGCTCTGAAGACCAAGGAGGGACGCAGGGGTCTAGGGACCAGTCTGCCCCAATCCACATTCCACATTCCCCATTTTTGAACCCTCCTCCCGCATACATGTACCTCCTAGTTTGGGGAGCTTTCACACAGTCCAATTAGCCCACAGCTATTTTCCAGCTTGTTACACCCATTGCCTTGATTGGCTGTGATTTGTTGTTTAAATCCATAGGGTTCCATCCTTCTCTAATGGGCTGTAAATGGTCTGCACTCCAGACCCTAAATATCACAAAAACGGTCATGACACAGAACAACATGGACATCCTGCCATCTGCAGTGTGTTCATTTATTGAACTGCATGCGTTTATACAGATTGTTGTGGTGTGTGGCAGTTTGGTTTGTAATTGTCATACAATTAACTGCATTTTAACCCCTTTTCCCCCCTCAATCCCCAGTGCAACTCTTTCATTCACATTAAACTTATAGTTAAGTAATAATCATGACAGGACTACTCTTATGCAGTATTAGATATCTGTTGTCGGAGCTGGGTAGTAATTTATTACATGTAACCTGGATTACATAATCAGATTTCCAAAATCAATCACTTGTAATTAGAGTATATTGCATTTTATAATGCTCATAATCAGGATACAGTTACTTTTTTATGGATTACATGATTACATATTGTTCACACAATGGCAGTGAATCTTTCTTAATTTAATGGTTCACCATTTAACTTTGACTATATTCACAATATAAAATGGCCATGTAAATGGTTCCCCATGTTAAAAAAGTAATCTAAAAATAATCTATAAGTAGTCAGAATACATTACCTAAAATAAGTAATGTAGACTACGTTATTAACTACAGTTTTCATTGTGTAATCAGTCATAGACTACATTTTATAAATCTACCCAGCTTGTCTGTGGTGTACCTGTACACGTATAGTAAAGCTTGTCCACATCTTTCCTGAACCACTCAGGTTTGTCTGTTGGCTCTACAGGATTAGTCTTAAAATAGTCTTCTAGGAAAACCCTTTTTTAGAAAGAGAAAACCGATGGAAAGTAAACAAAACAAACCTGTGATGTGCCTCTATTTTTTTTTTCTACAGGGTATTGAGTGGACAAACATTGAGTATTTCAACAACGCCATCATCTGTGACCTCATCGAGAATGTGAGTCTGTTTCTGACAGTTTTACAAGTATTGCAGACAGCAATCTGTGACAGTTATGTTCTTTGTTACTATAATCCTAATATTCGCTTTATTGTAGAGCCTATGGAACAGAAATTACGTTGATATATAATATTAAATTAAATAAGGATGTCTATTCAAAGTTCATTTAGTCAGGAGATTAGCATAAAGATGACCTCAAAGCTTACAGACCCGCAAATCTACAATTTCACAAGGTTTATAAGATATTGTATTTGATTTGATAACCATTATTCTTGTTTTCAGAACAAGAATGGGATTTTGGCCATGTTGGATGAGGAGTGTTTGAGGCCAGGCACAGTGACAGATGAGACTTTCCTGGACAAGTTGAACACCGTGTGTGCCGAACACCAGCATTTTGAGAGCAGACAGAGCAAAAACTCCAAGTTCCTCACAGACCACAGCCTACCACACAACTGCTTCCGCATCCAGCACTACGCTGGCAAGGTGAGACCATAGACTTTCGCCGTTTCAACATCCCTGAAGCTTTCGCTTGCTTTTTATTTTCAGGTTTACATACAATGCCATGTAAATGCATCATATGCTTACAATACTTCATTTAGATGGAGTGTTGTATATGGATTACATTTGTTTATGAAACATGACATGTTAACGAATGATTGTCACATGCTGTGTGACACTTATGAATAGTGAACTAGGATGCCTTTTATAGTGTTCTTCTGCTAATTTGTGGAGATCGCAGTTCGTCATGCAACATTGATGTTTTTGCATGTACATTGAATCCAGATCTACAAAAGCAGCCATACATCTCATCCATTGCAAAAATGGCAGCAATGTAGTTGGCCACATGCTTTTTATACATGCAAAATTTGGTGAGTTTTCGTAGTATGTAAACTGAGTTACAGCTATTCAAAATGACAAATAATATCAATAATGATGATAGGAGAAGCCAGAGGGATCCAGCATACACTAATCTGAGAAAATTGCTTGTGTAAATGCTTTCCAAGGCACATTGTGTGTTTTCAGAAACAAGCACACTGTAAAGATCTGAGCTGTGTGTATTGAGTTATTGAACATAAAATTCTGTATACACAGGTGTTGTATCGGGTAGAGGGATTTGTGGACAAAAACAATGACCTCCTCTACAGAGATTTATCCCAGGCTATGTACAAAGCCAATCACAGCCTGATAAAGATTCTCTTTCCTGAGGGAAACCCAGCTAAAGTGAACCTCAAACGGCCCCCCACTGCTGGATTCCAGTTCAGAGCCTCAGTGGGAACGCTGATGAAGAACCTGCTGACCAAGAACCCCAACTACATCAGGTAACTTCTGAACCATTTTTCTTTTTGTAGATTTTCTTTTTTATTAAACAACAAGCTTAAAAAAAATCTTTAGAACTATTTCGTATTTTTAGAAATATACAGTATATTTTCACGTTACCAAACAAGCTTAAAAATGAAAAAAATAATAGTTTAACAGTTTCAATTAGTATTTATTTTTATATTTTTAGTTTGTTAAAGTTTTAGTAATGCAGTGTATTTATTAAATTAAAGGATTTTTAAAAGATTTTTTTTTTTTTCATTAAACATGAATTTAGTTTAAAGTATTTTAAAAATAAAATTAAGGCTGGGAAATGATCTAGACATGTTCTTGACAATTTTCTAGATTCACCCAATAATTTTTACATTTCTATTTAGTATTAAGTTTATTGATTCAAGTCCTTGTTTTTCAGGTGCATCAAACCCAATGACAAGAAAGCAGCCCACATTTTTACAGACTCACTAGTGTGTCACCAGGTGCGCTACTTGGGTCTGATGGAGAATGTACGCGTACGAAGGGCTGGTTATGCTTTCCGCCAGGCCTACGAGCCCTGTCTGGAGCGCTACAAGATGCTCTGCAAGCAGACCTGGCCACACTGGAAGGGCCCAGCCAGGTTAGACCTCAATGTTCCCCATGTTTTTGTACTGAATTCTTCAGCAGGCTTTGCTGTTTTTCTGAACATATTGTTCAGCTGATGTCATTATATTGTCATCACATAAGATTAAGCAATTCTTCCAGTGACTACCTCCACCTGCATGACACTTTATATACTCATTCGTAGATATTTATACATGCTGCTTCTTGTCTTAAATCTCCCTCCGTACCTTTCAGGTTTAACGGTTACGTTAACACCGCTTGGCTACAGACATTTTTCAAACTGACTTCTATCTGATGGCAAACATGCCAAGACAGAATTGGCCCTCATAACTATGTCACTTCTGGACACAAAATCATTTCACTAAATAGTTTGATAGGAGAATCGGTAGCGTTCGTAGAGATTCGGAGTCACACATCTTATCATCTTATCTTTGGAATGTTATCATCGTCTCTATGCCGACAGTGGCTAGACTATGTTTTACTTTTCTTTCAGATCACTCAGACGTGGTTTGTTATCATTCACATGGTGCATGTTTCTGTGCTAAATCATACTGCACACCTTTACTTTGTTTTATTGTCTCCTCTGTGACTTTTGTTGCTGTCTGTTCAGTGATGTGCCTGTGATGTGGGTGTATTCATTCCAGAGTCTGAGAATACATTGAAAATAACTTTTTGTTTTTGTGTTTTTGTTTTTGTAACCTGGAAAAAAAAAAAAATTGCACTATTTGCAATCTCAATCGTGTGTAGATCTGGTAGTGTGGCACTAACAATGCCAAGGTTGTGGGTTCAATTCCCAGAAAATTAGCATATTAGGAAAATATATAATTAAAAGTCGTTTTGCATAAAAGTCTCTTCCAAAAGTATATTAAAAAATGAAAACCTTTGGAGCCCTTGTCAGCTCAAGTGGTTCTCTTTTCGAAAGAATTCCTCTTTTTAAAAGACCAGGTGAAGTGTTTTACTCATGGTGACTGGTCAACTAATGGCCTGTTTATTTTCAGGGAGGGTGTTGAGGTTCTCCTCAAAAGTCTCCAGGTTTCTGCTGAAGAGTTTGCCTATGGACGTTCAAAGATCTTCATCAGGAACCCAAGAACGGTGAGTTACTCTTCTAAAGATCATTGAGTATGATCTTGATGCAGTTATACAAAAGGCTCTTCTTCCACTCTTCTTGTGAGAAACATTTAACACTAGCCTGGTGAATATATCATTTGGCTTCTTTCCAGTTCCAGTGTGGCGGATGACTTGGATTTGTAAGTTTGATATGAGGAATCAAAAGGCCAATGCAAGTATTACGTATGGTCTCTTAAGGGTTTTGTAAGGCTTTTCAAGCAGGAAGTCATGTTCCTTCAGGCTTCTCTTGTATAATTAGCAGCAATCGCCCTCATGAAAGAAACGCAAACAGGCAGTCACACACATGGTTTCACTTACCCACTGTTTGTCAGTTTGCATGGGAAATGAGACTCCAGCTGAGAAATTCCAGAGGACCCATGAATCCCCTCTACTGAAGCCTGGGCGTCAGTCACTGATATAACACTGTGTAGCATTTATCTTATCCTTGTCCATTCCTCCTACATAATCTCCCATCTTCAGATGTTTCTTCAAAGCCAGTGGAGTTAGAGATCATGTTTAACCTCTGCCCAACCCTAAAAGTAGTGTAGTCATCATTCACCTCTTTTTCACTGAAATGATGTTGGTGCCAGAAATGTGGCTTGGATAAAGGATCTGCAAACTCATTCACCTGTATTTCCACTGATGTAAAAGTTGACAGTAATGTAATTCACTGTTTCCTTATAGCCAGGCCACAGATAAACAGAGCATCACAATCTTTGAATATGAGTCTAAAGGTAAATTCACTGATGTGACCACTCCTTTACTTCAGGTTTTGAGAACTTATTTTAACAATTTGTTGAACCTGTTTAGACCTATTCATTGATTACTGTAGGAAACGGCTTAGTTTTGAGTTGTTGCAGCTGGCCTCTGACATAGCTGGTTCCTAGTTAAAGAAACCCAACTGCTTTAAAAGGACAAGAGGCAATTTTTCTTGCCCAGAACTACCTTTCTGTGCTGAAAACTCCAGATTGGTCACATGTGTAGAAGGTGGGAAAGGAGTAAACCATAGCTCAGTACTTTGGCCTTGTGTTTTTGTTTGCTAAATTTTCTTCAGAATAAATTTGGCAGACACTGTCAACACCTACTTAATAATACAAGAGGTTGCTGGTCTCTCTATGGTTGGAATTTATTGTGCTGGTCATGGCGATCATCACCATTGAAATCCTGCAGCACATAAAAAGGACATTGTGTGGTCTCACAAATGTTCTCTCCATCAGATCTGTGGCTCTCACGGACTTATCCTTGGGAATCTGAACATGTATCTTAGGCTTGCTCACATTGCACACACATCTGTTTCATTTTTTTTTTAAATCCGATCTTGTTTAAATCCGAGACTGACTGTCTGTGCTATCATTTTGCAAGTGATGAAATCGGACCCATTCATTCAGACAGTGTTTATCTACATCAGTTGCTGAAATAATGACATAGCCATCAGCACAATGCCAGCAGCTGAAAGTATGTAAAGAGAAGTGGGAAAGCTATTTATTTATTTATTTGTCTTGGCTCATATCCATCATTACATCTCAGTGTAGTGCTGAGATGCATCAGCAGTGAAGAAGGTTCTACACATTAATGCATGTATTGTGTGGTTTATGTCAGGTTTGTAAAAGTTTGATTTTGTTTGAAATTGATGTCTTTCTTAAGCTCTTCTTTTTGGAAGAGAAGAGGAGGCAGTGCCTACAAGATTTGGCAACTCTCATTCAGAAGATCTACCGTGGTTGGAAGTGCCGCACTCACTTTCTCCTGATGAAGAAGAGTCAGGTGGTGGTGGCCGCCTGGTACCGAAGATTTGCGGTAAGTACCATTCACAACAACTGCCCTTGAAAACATTTTAAAGGGGTTATATGATGTTGCTAAAAAGAACATTATTTTGCGTATTTGGTGTAATGCAATGTGTTTGTCATTTGAAGTTTAAAAAACACATTATTTTCTACATACTGTACATTATTGTTGGTCCTCTCTGCCCCACTTTTCTGAAACGCATCGATTTTTACAAAGCTCATCATTCTGAAAAGCGAGGTGTTCTCTGATTAGCCAGCTATTCAATGTGTTGTGATTGGCCGAATACCTCAATCGTGTGACTGAAATGTTACGCCCCTTACTATGTTGTGATGCCGGGTCCCAGCACAAAAACCTATTTAAGTGAGTGATTATAATGACTTATACTGTCTTTTTACGCATTGCATTGTATTGCGCCGTATCACGTAAACATAACACTAAACTCGCATTTGAATAACCAGTAGCAAATTCTTTAAATATGAAAATGTACTTACAGGCTGAGAATCAGAAGTGCCAGACTGTTCTTGCAAAGTTGAAATTGCCCCACTTTATAGTGTGCACAGCCGGCATTGTAAGCTACTCTCCCAGGTTCAGGAAACAGTCGAATATGTGCATTGTACTTATTTGGAACAGTGTTGTAAATATAACTTAACCACATTTGTAAGGCCGAACAAAGTACTTTTGCTTTCACAAAGAAACACACAGCGTCTCCACAACATGGTGGCGCCTGCAGCAATACTACAGCGAGAATAAAAGTTACACCTTCCTTCTTTGTGTATACATTTGGGTGGTGTTATGCAAATATTCCCACGCTATGATGTAGATTAGTTTGAATGAGCCGTTTTAGGAAGTCGTGGAAGTCTTAACTTTTAAAAAGAATATCTCTTTGGGTTTGAGCCTTTAATCTTTGCAACTTTACAGATCTTATAAATGCACGAACAGCTTGTAACACTCCAAAGACAAAAGAAAACATGAAATCACATCATATGACCCCTTTAATTGTTTTAATATGATTCATTGCTTCTGGGATCGGAGGCATGACTTTTTTTAAACTTGAAATTGCTGGTTGTTTTTGATTGTAGCAACAAAAGAAGTACCAGAAGATCAGGGCCTCTACCTTAGTGGTTCAGTCATTCATCCGAGGATGGAAGGTAGGTTTCATGTGCACTGCATGTCATTTCCTTTAGCAAGCAAAGGGCTTTCCTCACTGTGTAACCCTCTTTTCATAGGCCCGGAAGCTTCTGCGTGAGCTGAAACACCAGAAGAGGTGCGAAAAGGCCGTCTCAACTATTTCAGCATTCTGGCATGGAACTCAGGTACTGAACACAGTTTCTCCTTGAATAAGAAGGTGAAATGGTGAATTTTGTGGTTAGATTTTCAACACTGGAGGTTCTACACTGCTTTTGCTTTTAGTGTTTTTTCTCTAGTTCTAATTTCACCTCTGCTTTTGATGCGACTTACTCTTTTCAATCACTCTCTTCTTGTCATATTTCGGGCTTTAACCTTTGCCATCCTGTCTCTGCTTCCACGTGGCCCTCCTCGGCTAACATCCGCAGGCTCGCTGGGAACTGCGGCGTCTTAAGGAGGAGGCACGGAATAAACACGCTGTGTCTGTCATTTGGGCAGCTTGGCTTGGAACTAAGGTATTTAACGAGCCTGCCAGACGTAGTCATCTCCCATCCCGTCTCAACCAAGCTGTGAATGACATCCCTTTTGTTTGCGTGTGACTAACTGTTTTATCATCTCGTAGGTAGTGTCTTATGAGAAATAATCGGGAAATACTAACATATTGTTCTTTTGCTGACATGGTGGTGGCAGACAGTGAAAATTCTGGACCTAAATATGAAAACGTGGATGAATTTGAGTGCATGTATGAAACGTGTGTTCTTAAAACGAATCTTTTTTCAGCTTCTGCTTTATAACCCTTAACAATATTCAAATGTTTCATGACTGCTTTATGTGTGTGTTTTACTGTGATGTGCTTCTGCTTTCATGTTTTAAAGTTTCAAGACTTCATATTAACTTTTAGTCAGAGCTTGTCAAAATTCAGCATTTAAGCATTTTGAATTTGAACGGTATTGGCCACACCCAACATTAATAATGACAGTTTGAGAAATTTACTGAATTGGACCATTCTATAATTAGGGGTACATTTAGAATTTGACAATGTAAAGAAAAAAGTTTTCCTTTTTCCCAAAAACCCAAACATGACCTTATATAGCTGCTTTGAAACAATCTATACTGTAGAAAGTGCTATATAAATAAAGGTGATCTGTAGGGATATGTGCATAAAATACCATCTATGTTTTCTACTGTGCACATTGTTACCTTTACTGGGTAACACAGTTGACAGGTAACTTAGTTGACATTTTTAGTGTTTTGGGCCTATACTCTACATGAAATCCTAGAACTACCGAGCATATGGTGTGTATAGAAATATATTTTCATAAACAAAACCTAAGTTTTAGTTAAATTGTCTTGTTAACATTTGCAGCAGTGATACTTGTGTAACACTGTTGACAGTCAGTTAATCCACTCTTCACACAAGTTTGCTAGTTTAACCAATATTAGGGGAAAGAGAGAGAACATAACTTTTAGTGTTTCATCCATGTGCTTCTAGAGGAAATATCATCATACTGTGCAAATCATGTGAGACTGGGACAAACCATTCCTCTTTGAGGGTGGGTTTTCTACTATCTTAGTTGACAATGGTTTTTCACAATAAACACTTATTATTTTTAAAGCACACACCCAAATGTCTTGATAACCTAATCTAACTGAAGGTAAAACTATGAAACTAATTTATATTTGAGATCATTTACATGCTTAAATGCAGAAAAAATAAGCAACTTAAAAGAATCGGACAGCTGAATACCAAGGTTGTAAGCGTTATGAACATAATTTTTTAACAAAAGATGTTGCTTTTTCAACATATAGTAGTGTGACTGGAAAAAATATAATTATGTACTAGAAAATTAAGCATCAGAGCTTTATATTGATGAAAAAATATTAAAAATATATGTCACGGACATGAGATGTACGGACAATTGTAGAATGACCCAATTATAATTCAAAGTTGTTCAACACGTCACACAACAGAGAAATTTAATAAGTGCTGAAACAAAGCATGGCAAATTATGTCATTACTTTCAGCTAATTATGCCGACGCAGAATCAGTCTAAACCCCAGATTACTTGTTTTCTTGTTTTGTTTTTTTGGGATATAAAAACTATCAGACATATTTCTAAGAGACCACCACAAATGGCAACATAATAAACATCAAATTTGAAATTAAAATGGAGTAAAGCAGATTCCTCCAATTAATTAAACTACATTCTCATTTCTGATAAATGCATATAGCAACTTTTATCTCCCAGCAAGCCGTTTGTTTTTAAAAAGTCTTGGCTGGCTGTGTACTTATTTTGAGTGTCTCTTGTAACAATAAAAGACGTGGCCCGTGTGCTGATATAAATGTTTACAGGACTAGACCTACCAAAGGTCAAATTAGTCATATGAATTATATTAATAGGGCTGCTAAGCAAGAATCACAAGTTATTTTAACAAAATTAGTACATTTGGCATGTTTTTTATTTTCTCTGAAAATGTGCTGATTTAACTCTTGTGTCTTTAACGTCTGCTCTTAATACCTTTGCACTCTCCTCTTCTTCGTTTTCATAAAAAAAAAAAAAAAATGCCACGATGAACAGGCTCGGAGAGAACTGCGGCGCTTAAAGCATGAAGCTCGCAGTAAACAGGCCGTGTCTGTCATTTGGGCCTGCTGGCAAGGAACTAAGGTATTCACCATTACATCTGTGTGGCATCCCGTCCTCCATTTAACCCATCTCACACCTCTATATGTATCTGAGGTGGATTATGACCCATCTTCCCTGAGCTCATCCCATCCGTCATGCATGCTGACAGATTTAAGACCCCACAGCATGAGTCATACTTGCACTGTATTGTAGCAGATTATAAAAAAAAAAAAATAGATGAATGGGATAGCAGAGGATGGGAACAGAGAGAGCAAGGTCGGCGCGTGTTGCGTTGGGGGCAGAACTGAATGCGATCTTTTAAGCCTCTTTCCTCTGACTGCCGATAGATTAAAGCTCATCCAGACAAGCACCCTGCAGGCCGATTCCCACACAGCAGGCTGGCATCACAGCCGGCATGACCTCTGTCCATACCAAGTGCCCCATTTTATTAAGCACTCCCTAGGAGTCTGGACCCCATGTGTTTGGTCAGATCTTGCAATATCCAGTAAGGGTGACATGCAATTTATGCAGCAAATTTTTTTGTTAGTTTTTCATAAAACTGTAAGATTTAGATATAAAATAGGTTTACTTTCTTTTTTTTTTTACTTTAATTTTACTTTAGTTTTAAAGTAACCTGGAGCACAAAAACAGTCTTAAGTAGAACAGGTATATTTGTAGTAATAGCCAAAAATGCGTTGTATGGATCAAAATGATCGATTTTTCTTTTATGCCAAAAAGCTTTAGGATATTAAGTAAAGACCATGTTCCGTGAAGATATTTTGTTTTTTACCTTAAATATATAAAAAATATAATTCAGATGATGTATAAATCTCAGTTTCAAAACATTTACCCTTATGACTGGTTTTGTGGTCCAGGGTCACAAATGTTCTTAGCATTTGTTTTTTTTTTCCTTTGTTTTCATTAACAATAACCATAAACAGTTTCATAGCATGGGAGGCTTTTTTGTAGAAAAGCAAGATAATTAAGAGTCAGTAATACATTTTTAATTTGATTTTAAATTGTGTAACCAAAAACCATACTTAGTTTAGACTAGCCTTGTGTGTTTATGCCAGTGTCATGGTGGACCATGAGTATCCCTGGTGTGGATTTTATTCTATAGATGAGAAGAGTAATCTCATTCCATCCGCAAACCCGTGTGAACTTCTCTTTGCATGTTGGGATTGCATTGCACTGCTGTTTCCTCCCACCCCATCTGAGTGGCCTTTGCCTTTTTGAGGTTGATGTGGCTTGTTTTATTGTGTGTTTGTGTGGTGTGCGCCATAAGAAAGCAGTTGCACTCTTACATTCTTTTTTTTTTCTGCTCGTTTTCCCTTGTTCTCGCTCATGTTTTGTTAACCCCATGAAAAGAAATGTGTTCTCCACAGGAAAACCTTAACAATGTCCATCTGTCTTAACCAACAGCAAACACAGAGTTTCTATACCAGCCCGTAATGGTGTGTTATGTGTGCCTATCTGTGGACCTGGTGTTATGCTGCTCTTCCTCGCTCCGCTTTTTACAAATATTTCCCTCCTTTCTACATTCATCTCCTTCTTCCTCCCTCTTTCACAGGCACGTAGAGAGCTGAAACGCTTGAAGGAGGAAGCCAGGCGTAAGCACGCCGTCGCTGTCATTTGGGCCTACTGGTTGGGACTAAAGGTATCTTCCAACCATTTGCCAGGCGTTAGTCATTCGGGAATGAGTAGGAAGCGTGCACGCAACCAGCCTCTGTCACATAACCAGCTTCTCTGCTATGTACTAATCTAACCCCAGAGTTCGGTTCCACAGGTCCATTAGCATCCAAGGCAGTGACGCGCATTAGTGTTGTCATAAGCGAGGGCAAAACATGCCACAAGGATTTAGATACTGGATGTGTCTCCATAAAGCAGAATCAAATCTGTTTTCATAATCCAGGGCTTTAGAAAAGCTTCCTCTGGAGAGTTTGGAGGCAGATGCTTTTCCTTCTGTATTCCTAAAGATTGGCACTGGGCAAAATAGCCTTTAGCATGACACTGCACAGGCTGCCCGATGATATGTCTGTGTTTGTCAGGGGTGGTTGCAAGGTCAGTGGGTGTTTTACGGGAACCATTCTTAAAAATTAGATTTGCAATTTATGAAACTGATAATTGACGACTACATGGTTTTTATTATTTTCCATGACTTTTCCGGATCTAGAAGCCACACTTTTAAATTCCACATCAGGAGATCAGGAGAATTCTAGTTCTTGAAAATGACAGTTTGTTAATGGATGAATTAAAAAAAAAAAGAAAAGAAAAGAAATCATTTTGCATGTTGATTTTTAGCTTAACTTATTTTTAAACCTTGTTTAGTCTTATTTTAAAGGATTAGTTCAGTTCCAGAACAAAAAATTACAGATCATTTACTCACCCCTTTGTCCTCCAAGATGTTCATGTCTTTCTTCAGTTGTAAAAAAATTGTTTCTTGAGGAAAACATTTCAAGAATTATCTCCATATAGTGGACTTCAATTGTGCCCCCATGTTTGAACTTCCAAAATGCAGTTTAAATGCAGCTTCTAACAGCTCTAAACAATCCAAACAGAGGAAGAAGGGTCTTATCTAGCAAAATGATCAGTCATTTTCAAAACAAATTGACAATTTATATACTTTGTGCACACGTAGTCTGTGTAATCTGGATCAATACAGTTAGGGTATGTCGAAAAACTCCCATCTCGTTTTCTTCGACTTCAAAATTCTGCTACATCGCCGTTTTACCTTTTTTGTAAAGGGTGTTTGATCTTCTTTACATGTTCACTTTGTAAACACTAGGTTGGTATACAGCGATATAGGATGATTATGATGTTGGGGAAGAAAATGAGATGGGAGGGTTTTTTTTGCTAGATAAGACCCTTCTTCCTTGGCTGGGGTTGTATAGAGTCCTTTGAAGCTGCATTTAAACTGCATTTTGGAAGTTCAAACTTGGGTGCACCATTGAAGTCCACTATATGGAGATACTTCCTGAAATGTTTTCCTCAAGAAGCATAATTTCTTATCAACTGAAGAAAGAAAGAAAGACATGAGCATCTTGGATGACAAGGGGGTGAGTACATTATCTGTACATTGTCGTTCTGGAAGTGAGCTACTCTTGAAACCTTTTTAAGAATCTAACCACCTCAAGTAACTTTGTACTATTTAAAAGAAAAAAAATCCAAATTGATTCACCCATTGTTTTTATTCAGAGCTTATTACTTCTAAATAGAGGGGAACTCTGACCAAAGTCAACAGTTTCTACATAACAGACCATTATGACATGATTTAAGTGAGCTGCGTGCAAAATGAGCTACAGGATAAGCCAGGCTTTATGCCAAAAGTCTGGCTTGCATGATGACATCTGAATTACAGAGCAGAATTGCATGAATTTATTAATTAGAACAACTTTGCCCTGGTAGCCCAACCCTAGGAGAGCCATGTTTTCTAACATTTTCTGTTTGCCTGTCCTGTCTGCATGTTGCTTCTAACATTCTGTTGGCTTTTACAGACATTAAAGGCCTTTGTTGTGTTTTGTCTCCACTATTGTTGTTTTATAAGTGTTTTTTGCTGTCATTACGGTTTTATTCATGTAGGGGTCTTAGGGGTGACGTCTGACTTTACAGGTTCTGTAAAGCTAACTGCTGTAAGACTGTGGATCTCTCATTGTTTTGCTCACAGCATCAGTTCTCTTTTGTCTTTGCTTTCCAGTGTGCTGCTCTTTAGGTGTTATAACTCTGTTTGTCACAAACCACTTATTTGTCCTGACAGTGTCCTGTCCCATTCCTGCTGTCTTCACAAAACACTTTCAATCCGAATAAGTAACTAATTAAACCCACTTTTTCACAGGTCCGTCGGGAATACAGGAAGTTCTTCAGAGCTAATGCTGGCAAGAAGATCTATGAATTCACCATCCAGAGAATTGTAAGTGACTTAAGTAGCTGATTTAACTACTAATTTTTGCTAATCACCTAGTCATCCAGAAAAGTAGTTGTACTTGTTGGTGAGTCACTGTTTACCCTTTGAATCACCACAAGCTGTGCAGCATCAGGTATTTAAAGTTTCTGGCAAGTCTTAGGAATTTCTGACACGTTCTCTACGTTTTGCCATTCTCCTGAGAAGAAAGAAAATACTCCCATAAGGGACTAACATGACTTTTTGTGTACAGATGCAGAAGTACTTCCTAGGCTTGAAGAAGACGTTGCCTTCCATGTCACCGATTGATAAGAGCTGGCCAGCTCGCCCCTACCGCTTCCTGGATGGGACACATCAAGAGCTCAGGAGGATTTTCCATCTGTGGAGGGTTTGTGTCTTTAGACATATCTATATATATATATATATAGACATATCTATCTATATATATATATATATATATAAAATTAAGATATTTGTCATGAATCTATCCTCATCGTGTTCTTCATTTAGTGTAAGAAATACCGCAGTCAGTTCACAAAAGAGAAGAAGGCTATCTATGAGGAGAAACTTGCGGCTAGTGAACTCTTCAAAGATAAGAAAGCCTTGTATCCTAGCAGGTAAGGGAAGAAGTTCGCCTAATATTCCTAAGCAGTTTCTTTATATACTTTTCCTGTTTCTCCTGTGTTTTCCAAGAACTATTTTGTCATAACACGCATCCTTTACAGTGTGGGGCAGCCGTTCAAAGGAGACTATGTGGAGATAACAAAAAACCCAAAGTACCAGAAGCTGAACAGCTATGTAGAGGATAAAGTTCTGCTTGCAGATGTGGTCAGCAAAATCAATCGTGCCAATGGCAAGGTGAGTACAATTAGCTCTATGCCAGTAGAACTGACCTTATGATCTTATGGCTTATAAATTAACACCCCAATTCGCTCCACTAATTGGCTATTTTGTTCTCCTTCATTTTGCCCATCAAATTTTTTGAAATGTAAACTTATTGTCTGTAACATTAATTATTATTATTTTTTTTTTTAATTCTCAAAATGATGGTAAAAAGGTTATATGGTACATGTCATTTAGATACTAGGTAACCAGAAAGTTTGTTCCATTCCTAAAAAGCAAGTAATCTGGTTTTGGGAATGGAAGCACTTGATCAGACTTTGTGGTAGAACACATGAACCACTAAACCTGCAGATTGCGACTGACAGTCCAAAAGCAAAACACCTTTATGTTTGCACAAAGGAAGAGTAGAATACATTTTTTTGTCATAAATGTTTTTAGAAAGGGGAATAAATTTAAATAGCGCTTACCGTTTCTTTATGACATTGATTCATTCATTTCACACAGTGACAGATAAGTTTAGACAGATTAGTTAGATTAGTAAATACAAAGACTACATACATGTAGCCAAATGTACCTTTATTTAAAAATCAAAGATCAGGAAGTGAGCCAACTCATAAAGCCAGTTTGTTTGATGGACAGAGTCATTGAAAAGCACTGTAAATGGTTAAAGGATTAGTTCACCCAAAAATGAAATTCTGTCATTAATTACTCACCCTCATGTTGTTCCAAACCTTGTAAGACCTTAATTAATCTTCGGAACAAAAATTAAGATATTTTTGAGGAAATCCAAGAGCTTTCTGACTCTGCATAGACAGCAACGCAACTATCACGTTCAAGGCCCAGAAATATAGTAAGGACATTGTTAAATATATATTCCATGTGACATCAGTAATTCATCCGTAATTTTATGAAGCTACGAGAATATTTTTGTGCGCAATGAAAACAAAAATAACAACTTAATATAACAATTTCTTCTCTTCCGTGTCAGTCTTCGACATACATTCATGGGTGTACCGCACGTGGAACCCGAATGCGTTGTGCCTTACAAGCAGAGGAATGCAAACAATGTCCTTGCTACCGTTCTAGGCCTTGAACATGTCAGTTGCGTTGCTGTCTATGCAGGGTCAGAATGCTTGAATTTCATCAAAAATACCTTAATTTGTATTCCAAAGGTCTTATGGGTTTGGAATGACCTGATGGTGAGTAATTAATGACTGAATTTTAATTTTGGGGTTAACTAACCCTTTACGTAATCACGATCACAAGGTCAATTGAGGTCCTTTCAGCCTAAACCTTCCCTTTAAAGTCTCCTTCTTAATTTTTTTTAGGGAGCTCCAAGAATTTTCCTCCTGACCAAGAAGAGCTTGGTTCTGGCTGATCAGAAGACGGGCCAGGTGAAGGCCAGTGTTCCCTTGCTGGACCTCAGCAGTGTTTCTGTGAGCACACAGAACGATGGCTTTTTCGCCCTCAGGCTCAAAGAGGTATGACATACAAGAACTCATCTCATGTAGTAAGATGACCATGTAAGTTAGGACCACTATTGACTGTGCTCTCTCTATAGGGTTCTACGTCTGCAGCCAAAGGTGACTTCCTGCTGAGCAGTGATCGACTGATTGAGATTATCACAAAACTTCATCGCATTGGTGCTGCTTCAGCTGACAGAAACCAGATCAGTGTCGATATTTCAGATGAGTAAGTGTCCAGCATTTCTGTGTATCTTGTTTTCTCAGTATCACTTAGTCTTTAAGTGAATTAACTTACTCTCTCCCTTTCAGGTTCCTAGTGCAGTTCAAGCAGGACAAAGTGTGTGTAAAATTCATCCAGGGTACACCAAAGAACGGCAACGGTGTCGCCTGCAAGCGTAAAAACAACCGTCTATTGGAAGTGTCTGTTCCGTCACCGTAAAAAGCGATCAGCTCGGCCCAATGAGGGGTGTCATCTCTGAGATTCTTCACTCTCCCCCAATCCCGTAATGATCGTGCAATTATGTTGATCCTGTCATTGTCATTTCTGATTCTATATAGTCAAATCATCAGGTTTTTATTTTTGTTTTTTTTCTTAACAGTGGGATGAGCGTCCATTGTTTTCTCTTCCCAATTCATGGGACTGATAAGAACTAGTCTTTAATTGAAATAATAATAACCATTATGATTACAGTGAAATGCTTTGAGGCTGGCATTAGCTGAAGATTTGCTTGGTGAATCTCACCCCATGCTCTGCTCAGCAATAGCCATGTCTCTGAACCACTGTTTGTGTGAGCCTCTTGCTGGGAGAAACTTTGTAAATAGAGATGCTGATAGGGTTTTGTTAGGCTCCTAGAAGGATGCTGAAAAGCTACAAAATTTAAGATTGCACTTTTTCACTAGGGTGGTGGTCAGGAAAGACTGGTTGGTTTGTGTTTATTTTTCTGTTCTATTCTCATCTTGTGTTCCTAGTACAGAACAGTCATTTATTGGGAAAAAACAAAAAGTACTCAACTGACTTTTGCCAAATAATAGGGCATTTTGCGATCCAGAACCTTGTGCCATTTAGCTATTCCTCCCCAGGACAAAGGCATTATCTTGTATACATTATAGTGCAGACACCTTCTTATTTATAAGCCAAATAATGATTCTTTTCAGTTTCATGATGAATGCCAAACAATAGTATTTTAAATCCTGCTTTTTCACATGTATTATGTTTATAAATGCTTGCTTTATTCTTTACATACATTAAATCAGGGTATTATCATGAAAACCACTTCCCCAATTTTTATCATGTCACTGAAATGCGATGAACTATACCTGCATCATTCATATATACTCATGCAGGGCATTGTTTGAATTCACTAGGGCTTGAATACTGACCATGGCCCTGCATTTATGATGGAATCTCCAATGCTGTAAAGATCTCCACAAAAAAAGTAGACACTGCAATTATGCTTATGCGGAAATGCCTCCATACAGCAGGAAGACTTGATTCTCACATCTGGGTTGACTTAGACAACTGGTGAGTGCTTGTTTCTGGTGAGAAGGCCTCACAGAAGAAAAACCGACACTAACAACCTGAACGCTGGTATGATCTTTGCCAAGTCCGCTTCAGTCAGTCCCTTTACTTAAAGCTGCATATATATGAGCTGCAGAATTTGTGTGGACCTTGTATGGAAGGAGTCTAATAATAGTAGGTGGTATTTGTTGTCCTATAGCTGTATCTTGGCAAAATCTATATGCTTTTTTGCCCCTGGAATGTGGGATGCATCATTTTATTTTTGGCTCGCTCACATCTGCTAATAATAAATGCAGTGTTTTTCTTAAGGTCTGACCCACATCGTTTTGTTTTGTTTTGTTTTGTTTTGTTTTGTTTTGTTTTGTTTAAAGAGTGCAAACAGCCATGCATTCTTTGGACGCAAGGCACACAATACACTCTGCTTAAGTATATGATGTTTACCAAGATCATGGATGATACTTTATTCATTTGTATTTAATGTGATATTTTCTCGCATTGTTTTAGTGGACTTTTTGTACTCCTGAACTTCTGAAGACAATGCCTGCCAAAGTAACTTCTCTGCTTCAGTTCCAAAATGCTTTTTGATGTGTAATTTTACAGTAAAAGCATAATTAGAGTTTAGGGGAGTGGATCATCATCATCATCTTCAGTACGTTTGTGGAGGCTGAATTGCTTTATGATCTAGAATTCTGCATAGTGTCCGTCTTTCATTCAGTAAGCTCTGGGTTCTTCTGCTCCTCTTCCATGTCAGGAGTTTGAATTAAAAGAGAGGAAAATAATTGTTGTATGCATTGTTGTGTGCCTAAATGTAACCTGTTCTGAAAGACAGAAAACATGGAAGTGTTTCATTAACTACTAAGTGTAATAAATGACAAGTAATCATTTTTTTAAATTAAAGCAATAAATAAATGACTTTGGATAATCAGTGTGGTTTGTTTATTTGATAGTGTTCTGAACTAAGGTGAATAAATCCATTTAGAATGTGTTGAACATTTTCTTTGTAAATCAGCAAAATCAACTGTTAATACAATTTAGTTTAATTTTAATGAAACAATTATATATTTTGTAAAATATACATTATCTATCTATCTATCTATCTATCAGGTGTGTTTCCTACAAAGTAGGCAAGGGCAGCAATGTCTCCTCAAAATATTGGATGAAATAATTGTGCAAAAATAAAACAACGCAGCACATCGCGATATGATTGGATATGACTGGTTATGTTTGGCTGTGATTGGTTCAAATCCTGTGTTCTGTGCACCTTTTCTGTTCATGAATCAGTTTGAAAGAACAATAATGGTGTTGGTAGGAAGACTATTAATAAGGCAAGTAAAGAACTTGCCTACTTAGATATAACCACTTTATGTCCAGTGTTGGGGAAAGTTACTTTTAAAAGTAATGTCTTACAATATGAGTTACTCCCTAAAAAAAGTAACTAATGATGTTACCTTGTTACTTTTTTTAATGGAAAGTAATGCACTTTGCAATAGTACTTTCGCGTTACTTTTTAAATCTGGGCAGGGCTTGCTTGTTTGTTTTTAATATAAAAAGTTCTGTTTTTGGCAAATGTAAAAGCCTTTCCAAAAGCCTCAGGCTTTGAGCAAAATAAATTCACGTCTGTATAGTAGACCACAGATGAAAAAATATCAACTCCTCAGCAATAAAAAAAAAGGAAAAGAAATATTAGATTATCTTGAGTAATTTTTGCTTATTAGTATAGTTGAATTGGGTCATCGAAGGTCGGCAGTAAAGACAACAGTTAATAAAATGGTATTAAATGCATAAAGGATATTTGTATTATTTAACATATTTAATTATTGAAGGTTTTCTCATTTCTGAGTTGAATTTCACTGTTTTTATCCAATTTGAGGAATACTGAATCTGTTATTTGTGAGTGAGATGAATTAATGCATGTTCACATTTATTCTAGAACTAACATCTTACTCCCAATTTCTCAACATGGGGAAAGAAAAGCTTTTAATCAATAAATGGGGGAGTAACTTGTTACTTATTTGAAAAAAGTAACTCAGATATTTTATTGTCAATTGCAAAGTAATGTGTTACTTTACTAGTTACTTGCAAAAAGTAATAATATTACGTAATAAGACGTAATAAGACGTTATTAATAACTTTTAAAATGACATGAAAACATGAGTTGGGAGTTTTTAGTGAGTAATCAACTTGGTGAAATTCAAAGTAAATATTTGTGTCTGTGACCAAAATTTACAGAGCTTTGATGACTGATGATCTGGGGAAAAAAAAAAAAACAGTTAAAAGTTAACCATTAAAAAATTCTAATAAATATCATTCTTTTTTTTTAAATTGACCAGTTTCAATGTTTGTCACTTCAATACAAATTAATTTAAAGCTCAGAAATTCAGTTTGCAGTTTATAAGGTTTTCTCAATGCTGTTGGAACATGACCCAGTCGAAAACACATATTTGCCCAAATTTACTGACTTACTGGATTTTTTCTATCTGTGACCAAACCTTAAATTTAGGTGTAGAACAGTATAAATTTTCAACCATTTAACCAGTCGGCAACCTCATTATACCAGTATCAGAGTTTAAATCCCCAAGGAAATGTAGCTTCTATAAACACATCTTTTAGCAGGAAAGCACAAATAATTGCAAAAGAGAGAGATCCCCCCTTGCCTATGTGCAGCTCAGACCAGATGTTTTCCATCACATCTGGAGAGTTGTCCCGGGTTGAATTCCGTGGCTTGAGGAGACTGCTGGTGGCAGGTCTCTGTGGAGTAGGCCTTGACAGATTGTGGATGTAGTGTTTAAAAATAGCACCCAACTGCAGAGCTGCCCTCCTAAAGTTCCCACCATTGTGCAGTCTGGGAACACAGTGGAGGCCAAACCCCCTGCAACAGGCCAACCCATAGACACACCCAAAACAGCTTGTTAGCTCAGCCCCTAAAAATCCTGTGATTGCATTGTGCTCTGTTAAATTAATTCATTATGCAATAGACCTGCTGTGGTATTGCTTAATTTTAGTTGTCACCAAATATACTTTATGTAAGAACAGCGCCCAGAAGTCCATACTCTAGCTGGTGCAGTCATCGGGTGGGAATAACCAGGATTTTCGCGGCCTCTGTGATTTTTATTGATGGCTGTGACTACACCTAAAATAACTGATGATATAGTCATTGCACTATTTACATAACTAAGCTCAAATGTGTTCTGTGGTTTTTCTTCAGCATTGACTTCAACTGTAATGTTTGTGAATGAAAAGCAGGCAAGCTGCTTCAAATCATGAACAATCAATATGATCTGCAATGGTCTTTGGCGCCCTCTTGTGGGTAAACTACATATGTTACAGTGCAATCATGCGGCCGAAAAGTTGACCTTTTTTATTTTACAGTTTGTTTAGGCTTTTTGCATCAAGTAGATTTTCCATTAACATAGCATCATTGGCTGGGCAATTTGTGGCACTGAAAAAATCTGTCATGATTTTACAGTAGTGCTGAAAACCTGGAATTGATTTGAACCATCAACAGCTGGATGCCCCAATAATCTTCACCAACTCCTTCCCAGTGTGGCCCTGATTATCTCCTCTAAGATGTCAACAAGTACCTCCTGTATTAGAGTAAATTCTGTAAATGAAAATCTAAGCAATGCATCTGCAACACAAACTATGTTCCTGTGGCTTTTTATAATGATGGACCATTTGCTTTTGTTGTTGTTCATGAATCTTGTCGAATCAGGATGTATGAAGTCCAAAAAACATCAGTTTTCTTCCATAACATTTCAGCTGAAGTCACTGATCCTCCTGACTTGATCCTTTACAAAAAGTAAGAATGATCTGTTTTGATAAATTTGTCTCTGGCTGGACCTACCTACTTGTGAGGTCTTTGGCCTGGCTGAAACGAGCCTATGGTTTTTTTTTTTTTTAATTTTTTTTTATTTTTTTAGAAAATCACTTGATCAGTGACAAATATTCACTTTCTCTTCAGCTGCTTTGTGTTTTACTGTTTGGTTGGTTACATTGTGAGGAATATAGTCTTTACTTTGAAAATGTTCTTGTTAATAGGTAATGTTTGTCAATAAGGAGAATTTTCACATGATAAAATATGCATAATACATAAAGCAGACTGCCCTTGTTTTAAGCGAACCCTTGGTATTTGTGACTTGATCTTAACGATCTGAGTGGTCTTTTAGGTTTATATTATTAAATTAAAAAAAGACAAAATATACGATTCATTTCAACATTAGCTAGTACAACTATCTTATAAATATTTATCGATATGGTCAGATAAAAAATGTACTTTTAATGTACACATTGATAATCTGCTGAAAAACCTTAATCCAAAACTGAGGTTCTTTTACCAATTTTTTTTTTTTTTTATCTGTAATTGATTATGGTGACCTTATACCTAAGTGCATGCATCTTTATTAAGAAAATTTGATAGAAAATTTCTCTGTCGTGCAGCGTTACACATTGTTTGTGGTGCAGATTCTCTGGGTTATGTGCCCAGCACGCTTCCGCTGCGCCACTCTGCTGTCTGTCACCACAGATGGGACACGAATCCACAATCCCTGGCTTAGGAGGCCAGTGCCTTATCCATCAGGCCACTGGGGCTGATGTGTTTTTCTTGCCGTTGTTTCTCAATCTTATTCAGCTGGCCTTTTAAAGTGAGAAACATACTAGAGGCTATGAGCTACGAGAGAACATACTAGAGGCTACGAGCTCTGGGTTATGGGCCCAGCACGCTTCCGCTGCGCCACTCTGCTGTCTGTCACCACAGATGGGACACGAATCCACAATCCCTGGCTTAGGATGGGACTCAAACCCAACATACCTGGCTTAGGAGGCCTGTGCCTTATTTATTGGGCCACTGGGTCTGTCGTGGAGTGTTTTACTTGTCGTTAGTTCTTAATCTTATTCAGCTGGCATGTTAAAGAGAGACACAAACACTCACTCAGACTGTTTTGGATGAATGACAGCTATGAGCAGACTAATTGTCCTGAGGTGTTCACAAACAGGCTCTGAACGCTTCCCTTTTTCTTGGGGCTCTGTCACGTATGCAAGTTCAAAAGCCTTAGGAGAGGATGGTTTCGATCCATCGACCTCTGGGTTATGGGCCCAGCACACTTCCGAGAGAAACATACTAGAGGTTCACGAGCTCTGATAATTCTTCCCTTTTTGGGCTCTGTCGCATTGTGCAAGTTCAGCAACCTTAGCAGAGGATGGTTTCGACCCATCGACCACTGGGTTACAGCGCCCAGCGCTTCCTTCGCCACTCTGCTGTCTGTCACCC
The DNA here is from genome assembly GCA_012976165.1 of Labeo catla. Classification (NCBI taxonomy): domain Eukaryota; kingdom Metazoa; phylum Chordata; class Actinopteri; order Cypriniformes; family Cyprinidae; genus Labeo; species Labeo catla. The sequence goes on from VONZ01001488.1 coordinate 125,966, forward strand.
CAGATGGGACGAACCCACAATCCCTGGCTTATGATGGGACTCAAACCCAACATACCGGCAGGTGGCCTGTGCCTTGATCCATCGACTTCTGGGTTATGGGCCCAGCGCTTCCGAGAGAAACATACTAGAGTTACGAACTACAAGAATTCTTCCCTTTTTGGGCTCTGTCACGTATGCAAGTTCAACAGCCTTAGCAGAGGATGGTTTGATCCATCGACCTCTGGGTTATGGGCCCAGCAACTTTCCTTGCGCCACTCTGCTGTCTATCACCCCAGATGGGACTCAAACCCACAATCCCTGGCTTAGGAGACCAGTGCCTTTTTCCATTAGGCCACTGGGGCTGGCGTGTTGATTTTGCTGTTTTTCTCAATCGTATTCAGCTGGCCTTTTAAACAGAGAAACATACTAGAGCCTAAGAGCCTACGAGCACGCTTCCCTTTTTTTTTGGGCTCTGTCACGTATGCAAGTTCAAAAGCCTTAGGAGAGGATTGTTTCGATCCATCGACCTCTGGGTTATGGGCCCAGCACGCTTCCGAGAGAAACATACTAGAGGTTACGAGCTACGAGAATTCTTCCCTTTTTTTTGGGCTCTGTCACGTATGCAAGTTCAACAGCCTTAGCAGAGGATGGTTTCGATCCATCGACCTCTGGGTTATGGGCCCAGCACACTTCCGCTGTGCCACTCTGCTCTCTGTCAGCCCAGATGGGACTCGAATCCAAAATCCCTGGCTTAGGAGGCCTGTGCCTTATTTATTGGGCCACTGGATCTGTCGTGGAGTGTTTTACTTGTCGTTAGTTCTTAATCTTATTCAGCTGGCCTTTTAAAGAGAGGCACAAACACTCACTCAGACTGTTTTGGATGAATGACAGCTATGAGCCGACTAATTGTCCTTAGGTTTTCACAAATAGGCTCTGAACGCTTCCCTTTTTCTTGGGGCTCTGTCAAGTATGCAAGTTCAAAAGCCTTAGCAGAGGATGGTTTCGATCCATCGACCTCTGGGTTATGGGCCCAGCACGCTTCCGAGAGAAACATACTAGAGGTTACGATCTACAAAATTCTTCCCTTTTTTTTGGGCTCTGTCACGTACGCAAGTTCTACAGCCTTAGCAGAGGATGGTTTCGATCCATCTACCTCTGGGTTATGGGCCCAGCACGCTTCCGCTGCGCCACTCTGCTGTCTGTCACCCCAGATGGGACTCGAACCCACAATCCCTGGCTTAGGAGGCCAGTGCCTTATCCATTAGGCCACTGGGGCTGACGTGTTGATTTTGCTGTTGTTCCTCAATCTTATTCAGCTGGCCTTTTAAACAGGGAAACATACTAGCCCCTACGAGCACGCTTCCCTTTTTCTTGGGGCTGTGTCACGTATGCAAGTTCAAAAGCCTTAGCAGAGGATGGTTTGATATCGACCTCTGGGTTATGGGCCCCTTGCGGCTTCCGCTCGCGCCACTCTGCTGTCTGTCACCCCAGATGGGACTCGAACCCACAATCCCTGGCAGGCCAGTGCCTTATCCAGTATTAGGCCACTGGGGCTGGCGATGTTGATTTGCTGTTGTTCCTCAATCTTATTCAGCTGGCCTTTTAAACAGAGAAACATACTAGAGCCTCACGAGCCGCGCTTCCCTTTTTCTTGGGGCTCTGTATCGCATTATGCAAGTTCAAAGCCTTAGCAGAGGGATGGTTTGATCCATGCGATACTCCTGGGTTATGGGCCCATGCCTTCAGCCTCGCCACTCTGCTCTCTGTCACCCAGATGGGACTCGAATCCAAAATCCCTGGCTTAGGAAGCCCTGTACCCTTGTTATTGGGCCACTGGGTCTGTAAGTGGAGTGTTTGCAGCCGTTAGTTCTTAATCTTATTCAGCTGGCATTTCAAGAGACACAAACCTCCTCAGACTGTTTGGATGAATGACAGCTATGAACAGACTAATTGTCCTTAGGTTTTTCACAAACAGGCTCCTGAGCAGCTTCCCTTTTTCTTGGGGCTTATTTATTGGGCCACTGGAATGCAATGGTGATGTTTTACTTGTCGTTCAGTTCTTAATCTTTATTCAGCTGGCGCATTTTTAAAGAGACACAAACCTCACTCAGACTGTTTTGGATGAATGACAGCTATGGAGTCGACTAATTGTCCTTAGGTTTTCTAAATAGGCTCTGAGCGCTTCCCTTTTTTCTTGGGGCTCTGTCACGTATGCAAGTTCAAAAGCCTTAGCAGAGGATGGTTTCGATCCATCGACCTCTGGGTTATGGGCCCAGCACGCTTCCGCTGCGCCACTCTGCTGTCTGTCACCCCAGATGGGACTCGAACCCACAATCCCTGGCTTAGGAGGCCAGTGCCTTATCAGGCCACTGGGGCTGACGTGTTGATTTTGCTGTTGTTCCTCAATCTTATTCAGCTGCTTCCCTTTTTCTTGGGGCTCTGTCACGTATGCAAGTTCAAAAGCCTTAGCAGAGGATGGTTTCGATCCATCGACCTCTGGGTTATGGGCCCAGCACGCTTCCGCTGTGCCACTCTGCTCTCTGTCACCCCAGATGGGACTCGAATCCAAAATCCCTGGCTTAGGAGGCCTGTGCCTTATTTATTGAGCCACTGGGTCTGTCGTGGAGTGTTTTACTTGTCGTTAGTTCTTAATCTTATTCAGCTGGCCTTTTAAACAGAGAAACATACTAGAGCCTACGAGCACGCTTCCCTTTTTCTTGGGGCTCTGTCACGTATGCAAGTTCAAAAGCCTTAGCAGAGGATGGTTTCGATCCATCGACCTCTGGGTTATGGGCCCAGCACGCTTCCGCTGCGCCACTCTGCTGTCTGTCACCCCAGATGGGACTCGAATCCAAAATCCCTGGCTTAGGAGGCCTGTGCCTTATTTATTGGGCCACTGGGTCTGTCGTGGAGTGTTTTACTTGTCGTTAGTTCTTAATCTTATTCAGCTGGCATTTCAAAGAGAGACACAAACACTCACTCAGACTGTTTTGGATGAATGACAGCTATGAGCAGACTAATTGTCCTTAGGTTTTCACAAACAGGCTCTGAACGCTTACCTTTTTCTTGGGGCTTATTTATTGGGCCACTGGGTCTGTCGTGGAATTATTTTTACTTGTCGTTAGTTCTTAATCTTATTCAGCTGGCATTTAAAGAGAGACACAAACACTCACTCAGACTGTTTTGGATGAATGACAGCTATGAGCAGACTAATTGTCCTTAGGTTTTCACAAATAGGCTCTGAACGCTTTGCTTTTTCTTGGGGCTCTGTCACGTATGCAAGTTCAAAAGCCTTAGGAGAGGATTGTTTCGATCCATCGACCTCTGGGTTATGGCCCCAGCACGCTTCCGAGAGAAACATATTAGAGGTTACGATCTACGAGAATTCTTCCCTTTTTTTTGGGCTCTGTCACGTACGCAAGTTCAAAAGCCTTAGCAGAGGATGGTTTCAATCCATCGACCTCTGGGTTATGGGCCCAGCACGCTTCGAGAGAACATACTAGAGATTACGAACTTCTGAGAATTCTTCCCTTTTTTTGGGCTCTATCGCATTATGCAAGTTCAACAGCCTTAGCAGAGGGATGGTTTCGATCCATGGAGCCTCTGGGTTATGGGCCCCATGCAGCTTCCGCTTCTTCCTCTGCTATCTGTCACCCCAGATGGGACTGAATCCAAAATCCCTGGCTTAGAATTGTGCCTTATTTATTGAATACTGGGTCTGTCGTGGAGTGTTTTACTTATGCGTTAGTTCTTAATCTTATTCAGCTGGCCTTTTAAAGGAGGCACAAACACTCCTATAGACTGTTTTGGATGAATGACAGCTATGAGCAGACTAATTGTCCTTAGTTTTCACAAACAGGCTCTGAGCAGCTTACACCTTTTTCTTGGGAAAAACTATTTGTTGGGCCACTGGGTCTGTCGTGAGTGTTTTGCAGCCGTTAGTTCTTAATCTTATTCAGCTGGCATTTTAAAAGAGACACAAACACTCTAACAGACTGTTTTGGATGAATGACAGCTATGAGCCGACTAATTGTCCTTAGGTTTTCACAAATAGGCTCCTGAGCAGCTCCCTTTTCTTGGGGCTCTATCCCGCGTATGCAAGTTCAAAGCCTTAGCAGAGGGATGGTTTTGATCCATCGACCTCTGGGTTATAGGGCCCAACTGCGCTTCCTTCATACTCTGCTCTCTGTCACCCCAGATGGGACTCGAACCCACAATCCCTGGCGCAGGAGGCCGAGTGCAGCATCAGGCCACTGGGGGCTGACAGCAGAAGTGATTTGCTGTTGTTCCTCAATCTTATTCAGCTGGCCTTTTAAACGAAACATACTAGAGGTTACGATCTACAAAATTCTTCCCTTTTTTTTGGGCTCTGTCACGTACGCAAGTTCTACAGCCTTAGCAGAGGATGGTTTCGATCCGTCGACCTCTGGGTTATGGGCCCAGCACGCTTCCGCTGCGCCACTCTGCTGTCTGTCACCCCAGATGGGACTCGAACCCACAATCCCTGGCTTAGGAGGCCAGTGCCTTATCCATTAGGCCACTGGGGCTGACATGTTGATTTTGCTGTTGTTCCTCAATCTTATTCATCTGGCCTTTTAAACAGGGAAACATACTAGCCCCCACGAGCACGCTTCCCTTTTTCTTGGGGCTGTGTCACGTATGCAAGTTCAAAAGCCTTAGCAGAGGATGGTTTCGATCCATCGACCTCTGGGTTATGGGCCCAGCACGCTTCCGCTGCGCCACTCTGCTGTCTGTCACCCCAGGTAGGACTCGAACCCACAATCCCTGGCTTAGGAGGCCAGTGCCTTATCCATTAGGCCACTGGGACTGACGTGTTGATTTTGCTGTTGTTCCTCAATCTTATTCAGCTGGCCTTTAAAACCGAGAAACATACTACACCCTACGAGCACGCTTCCCTTTTTCTTGGGGCTGTGTCACGTATGCAAGTTCAAAAGCCTTAGCAGAGGATGGTTTCGATCCATCGACCTCTGGGTTATGGGCCCAGCACGCTTCCGCTGCGCCACTCTGCTGTGTGTCACCCCAGATGGGACTCGAATCCAAAATCCCTGGCTTAGGAGGCCTGTGCCTTATTTATTGGGCCACTGGGTCTGTCGTGGAGTGTTTTACTTGTCGTTAGTTCTTAATCTTATTCAGCTGGCCTTTTAAAGAGAGGCACAAACACTCACTCAGACTGTTTTGGATGAATGACAGCTATGAGCAGACTAATTGTCCTTAGTTTTCACAAACAGGCTCTGAACGCTTACCTTTTTCTTGGGGCTTATTTATTGGGCCACTGGGTCTGTCGTGGAGTGTTTTACTTGTCGTTAGTTCTTAATCTTATTCAGCTGGCATTTTAAAGAGAGACACAAACACTCACTCAGACTGTTTTGGATGAATGACAGCTATGAGCCGACTAATTGTCCTTAGGTTTTCACAAATAGGCTCTGAACGCTTCCCTTTTTCTTGGGGCTCTGTCACGTATGCAAGTACAAAAGCCTTAGCAGAGGATGGTTTCGATCCATCGACCTCTGGGTTATGGGCCCAGCACGCTTCCGCTGCGCCACTCCGCTGTCTGTCACCCCAGATGGGACTCGAACCCACAATCCCTGGCTTAGGAGGCCAGTGCCTTATCCATTAGGCCACTGGGACTGACGTGTTGATTTTGCTGTTGTTCCTCAATCTTATTCAGCTGGCCTTTTAAACCGAGAAACATACTACACCCTACGAGCACGCTTCCCTTTTTCTTGGGGCTGTGTCACGTATGCAAGTTCAAAAGCCTTAGCAGAGGATGGTTTCGATCCATCGACCTCTGGGTTATGGGCCCAGCACGCTTCCGCTGCGCCACTCTGCTGTTTGTCACCCCAGATGGGACTCGAATCCAAAATCCCTGGCTTAGGAAGCCTGTGCCTTATTTATTGGGCCACTGGGTCTGTCGTGGAGTGTTTTACTTGTCGTTAGTTCTTAATCTTATTCAGCTGGCATTTCAAAGAGAGACACAAACACTCACTCAGACTGTTTTGGATGAATGACAGCTATGAGCAGACTAATTGTCCTTAGGTTTTCACAAACAGGCTCTGAACGCTTACCTTTTTCTTGGGGCTTATTTATTGGGCCACTAGGTCTGTCGTGGAGTGTTTTACTTGTCGTTAGTTCTTAATCTTATTCAGCTGGAATTTTAAAGAGAGACACAAACACTCACTCAGACTGTTTTGGATGAATGACAGCTATGAGCCGACTAATTGTCATTAGGTTTTCACAAATAGGCTCTGAACGCTTCCCTTTTTCTTGGGGCTCTGTCACGTATGCAAGTTCAAAAGCCTTAGCAGAGGATGGTTTCGATCCATCGACCTCTGGGTTATGGGCCCAGCACGCTTCCGCTGCGCCACTCTGCTGTCTGTCACCCCAGATGGGACTCGAACCCACAATCCCTGGCTTAGGAGGCCAGTGCCTTATCAGGCCACTGGGGCTGACGTGTTGATTTTGCTGTTGTTCCTCAATCTTATTCAGCTTCTTCCCTTTTTCTTGGGGCTCTGTCACGTATGCAAGTTCAAAAGCCTTAGCAGAGGATGGTTTCGATCCATCGACCTCTGGGTTATGGGCCCAGCACGCTTCCGCTGTGCCACTCTGCTCTCTGTCACCCCAGATGGGACTCGAATCCAAAATCCCTGGCTTAGGAGGCCTGTGCCTTATTTATTGGGCCACTGGGTCTGTCGTGGAGTGTTTTACTTGTCGTTAGTTCTTAATCTTATTCAGCTGGCATTTTAAAGAGAGGCACAAACACTCACTCAGACTGTTTTGGATGAATGACAGCTATGAGCCGACTAATTGTCCTTAGTTTTCACAAACAGGCTCTGAGCGGCACACCTTTTTCTTGGGAGGCATTTATTGGGCCACTGGGTCATAATAGGTGGAGTGTTTTACTTGTCGTTAGTTCTTAATCTTATTCAGCTGGCATTTTAAAGAGAGACACAAACACTCACTCAGACTGTTTTTGATGAATGACAGCTATGAGTCGACTAATTGTCCTTAGGTTTTCACAAATAGGCTCTGAACGCTTCCCTTTTTCTTGGGGTTCTGTCACGTATGCAAGTTCAAAAGCCTTAGCAGAGAATGGTTTCGATCCATCGACCTCTGGGTTATGGGCCCAGCACGCTTCCGCTGCGCCACTCTGCTCTCTGTCACCCCAGATGGGACTCGAACCCACAATCCCTGGCTTAGGAGGCCAGTGCCTTATCAGGCCACTGGGGCTGACATGTTGATTTTGCTGTTGTTCCTCAATCTTATTCAGCTGGCCTTTTAAACAGAGAAATATACTAGAGCCTACGAGCACGCTTCCCTTTTTCTTGGGGCTCTGTCATGTATGCAAGTTCAAAAGCCTTAGCAGAGGATGGTTTCGATCCATCGACCTCTGGGTTATGGGCCCAGCACGCTTCCGCTGCGCCACTCTGCTGTCTGTCACCCCAGATGGGACTCGAACCCACAATCCCTGGCTTAGGAGGCCAGTGCCTTATCCATTAGGCCACTGGGGCTGACGTGTTGATTTTGCTGTTGTTCCTCAATCTTATTCAGCTGGCCTTTTAAACAGAGAACCATACTAGAGCCTACGAGCACGCTTCCCTTTTTCTTGGGGCTCTGTCACGTATGCAAGTTCAAAAGCCTTAGCAGAGGATGGTTTCGATCCATCGACCTCTGGGTTATGGGCCCAGCACGCTTCCTTCGCCACTCTGCGTGTCACCCCAGATGGGCTTCGAACCCACAATCCCACAATGAGGCCAGTGCCTTATCCATTAGGCCACTGGGGCTGACATGTTGATTTTGTAACATTTCCTCAATCTTATTCAGCTGGCCTTTTAAACAGGGAAACATACTAGCCCCCACGAGCACGCTTCCCTTTTTCTTGGGGCTGTGCCACGTATGTATGCAAGTTCAAAAGCCTTAGCAGAGGATGGTTTCGATCCATCGACCTCTGGGTTATGGGCCCAGCACGCTTCCGCTGCGCCACTCTGCTGTCTGTCACCCCAGATGGGACTCGAACCCACAATCCCTGGCTTAGGAGGCCTGTGCCTTATTTATTGGGCCACTGGGTCTGTCGTGGAGTGTTTTACTTGTCGTTAGTTCTTAATCTTATTCAGCTGGCCTTTTAAAGAGAGGCACAAACACTCACTCAGACTGTTTTGGATGAATGACAGCTATGAGCAGACTAATTGTCCTTAGTTTTCACAAACAGGCTCTGAACGCTTACCTTTTTCTTGGGGCTTATTTATTGGGCCACTGGGTCTGTCGTGGAGTGTTTTACTTGTCGTTAGTTCTTAATCTTATTCAGCTGGCATTTTAAAGAGAGACACAAACACTCACTCAGACTGTTTTGGATGAATGACAGCTATGAGCCGACTAATTGTCCTTAGGTTTTCACAAATAGGCTCTGAACGCTTCCCTTTTTCTTGGGGCTCTGTCACGTATGCAAGTTCAAAAGCCTTAGCAGAGGATGGTTTCGATCCATCGACCTCTGGGTTATGGGCCCAGCACGCTTCCGCTGCGCCACTCTGCTGTCTGTCACCCCAGATGGGACTCGAACCCACAATCCCTGGCTTAGGAGGCCAGTGCCTTATCCATTAGGCCACTGGGACTGACGTGTTGATTTTGCTGTTGTTCCTCAATCTTATTCAGCTGGCCTTTAAAACCGAGAAACATACTACACCCTACGAGCACGCTTCCCTTTTTCTTGGGGATGTGTCACGTATGCAAGTTCAAAAGCCTTAGCAGAGGATGGTTTCGATCCATCGACCTCTGGGTTATGGGCCCAGCACGCTTCCGCTGCGCCACTCTGCTGTCTGTCACCCCAGATGGGACTCGAATCCACAATCCCTGGCTTAGGAGGCCTGTGCCTTATTTATTGGGCCACTGGGTCTGTCGTGGAGTGTTTTACTTGTCGTTAGTTCTTAATCTTATTCAGCTGGCCTTTTAAAGAGAGGCACAAACACTCACTCAGACTGTTTTGGATGAATGACAGCTATGAGCAGACTAATTGTCCTTAGGTTTTCACAAACAGGCTCTGAACGCTTCCCTTTTTCTTGGGGCTCATTTATTGGGCCACTAGGTCTGTCGTGGAGTGTTTTACTTGTCGTTAGTTCTTAATCTTATTCAGCTGGACTTTTAAAGAGAGGCACAAACACTCACTCAGACTGTTTTGGATGAATGACAGCTATGAGCCGACTAATTGTCCTTAGGTTTTCACAAATAGGCTCTGAACGCTTCCCTTTTTCTTGGGGCTCTGTCACGTATGCAAGTTCAAAAGCCTTAGCAGAGGATGGTTTCGATCCATCGACCTCTGGGTTATGGGCCCAGCACGCTTCCGCTGCGCCACTCTGCTGTCTGGCACCCCAGATGGGACTCGAACCCACAATCCCTAGCTTAGGAGGCCAGTGCCTTATCAGGCCACTGGGGCTGACGTGTTGATTTTGCTGTTGATCCTCAATCTTATTCAGCTG